>QZWT01000305.1:0-15503 GCA_004114315.1 Cochlonema odontosperma | reverse complement strand
GTGCGGTGATGCACCCCCACAGCATCAGCGAGCCACCACCGAACTTCACGGTGCCCTGCACATGCTGCTGCTGTTGCTGCTGCTGCTGCTACTGCTGCAGTGCCACGCCCGGCCGCTTCCACACCCACTGCCTGCCGTCTGATCCCAGCCGATTAATCTTCGTCTCGTCGCTGAACACCACGCGGCGCCAGTCCTCGCGCGTCCAGCTGGCATGGCGCAACGCGAACTCGTGCCGCGCCTTGATGTGGCGTGGCAGCAGACGAGGCCGCTTTGCCTTCACCGCCGACTTCAGCCCCGCCTGTTTCAGTGCGTTGCGCACAGTCTGCACCGAGACAGACGTGCTGGCAGCCGCGGTGAGCTCGCGCGTCAGGCTGACTGCGGTGGGGGCGTTGCGGGCGTCGCGGAAGGTGGCGAGACGTGCCAGTCGGCGACCGTCAGCCGCGGTCAGCTTGCGTGGCCGGCCTCCCTTCGGCTTCTCCACGTCTGCACCGAGCATTGCGGCCACGCGGTACACGGTGAAGCGACTGACACCGACCTGCGCGGCGATCAGGCGCGGTGGCATGCGCTCGTTCAGCAGGTGGCGGATGCTGTCGATCTTGTCGCTGCTGGTCTTCCGCATGGCGGTGAAAGAGCCGGAAAAAGCGGGAAATGAGGCAGAGCAGCCGTCACAGACAGGGGTGCAAAAACCAGGGCAGCTGGGACTGTTCTTTGCGTGCAGTTGCTACGCTCTGGCCGCCGCACATGGAGGCCAAAAAACCGGAGCAATGGTGCCCCGCCTGCGACCCGCCATATCGCCGCCGCCAGTGCAGCTGGCGAGACCGTGCTGCCGCCGTTCGATAGCCCATCGAACACTCTACCTTGGCCATGAGTAACAGCCGGCTTGCGCAAAGCGCGGAAGAAGGCGGAGCGGCAGCGCGGAAAAGGCGAAACATTGCTCCGGTTTTTTGAGTCACTGTAAGGTCGTCGCAGTCCACGACAACAACACCTACCACCTCTTCCACAAAGACCGGACGAAGCGCATGGGCCCAGTGAACGGGAAATAGCTGAAGCCATATGAAGGAGTACCGCCCGGGGAGGTAGAGAGTGTGGCGCCGCCACCCAGTATGGCAGTCCCACACGCGCAGCCAGAGCACACGAGGGCGGAATAGAACGTGTATTAAGAGGAGAGCACGGGAGCACAGTAATGAAGACACACGGTTTTTCCCATTGTCTTTAGTGCTGGTCAGGCACTTGCTGAGTCGCGGCCAGAAGTGGCCGAGCGCAGTGGTTCCGCCACAACGTGATGGTAGAAACACAGTAAGAAGGGGGCATTTAACAGGACTAAGAAAAAAACACAGATAAGCCATCACTGCTGATTGTGACTGGTACAATAAATGAGTGCCCCTACAGCGTGCTACCAGCTTTTATACGCCTCCTTAGGAATAGGCTTAGGCGCGACTGGTAACACACCCGGCACTGCTTTGTCAATTGTTTCTGGAGTGGTGGCGTTGCGTGTCCATGTTGCATATTCTTGCGGAAACAGCAGTGGAAACTGCTCCACAGCTACACGGACCACGTTTCCAGCACTGCCTCCAGTAGCACCTTCGCCCGCCGCAGCCATAGCCATGTCTTGAAAAATGTCTTCTCCACGCAATAGATTTGGAGTAACTACAGTCGCAAGCGCACGACCACTCATTTTGTTGTGGGCACGGAAAAGCCAAACCTGATGCAGCAGTCCAAGCACGTGAATCAGAAGACGGCGTTCGGAAGCAGCCAGTTGTGGCAGAATCTGATTACGGATATGGTTCAGCTGATCTGATAGAGTGGGGGTCGTGGGGAAGGTGAGAAAGGCGGGGTAGAGTTCTACCGGAAATATTGGATCTGGAAGGTGTCGTAGAAAGGTTTTGAGGAGCACGGCAGCCACATGCTCGTCTTGGAAATTGCTCAGCCGCACAAGATTTCCTACGCAGAAGCGAGGATAGTGAGTGGGGAAGGAGGGATGCACTAGCAGATGCATACCTCGATCGTACGCATCTCTCGCTTCTTGGAGGAGTGCTGAATTAGGAGAGCGACGAAAAATGCCTTCTGTGTACAAACCATGGCGAACCAGGTAGTTGCTGCAGTCTTGTACTACACGCGGCAACCCATAGGTGCCCATTTCGCCCATCAGCTGATCTAACGGCACGGTGAATTGCTGTGAACGAGCACCTATTGGTGGTGCTCGCACGGTGTAGGTGATTTCCTTTTCGTAGTGCAGATTGCAACTGAAGATATGGTGAGGCGAGCGGGTCGGCAAGCGTGTATGCGCACCCGCACCCGCACCCGCACGCTTACTTATAGACGGCGCTGGGGATGGTGATCTGACGCAACGGAACTTGAATCGCTAGTTCAGACAGACAGGCACACCAGTTGAGTTTCTTACGGAACTTTGGGCTGAGAAGGAAGTGTCGGTAGTGGCGGGTGGATGGGAAGTAGACACACCTGATCACAGAGCTCATGACCTCAAAAAGAACACGAAACCACATGTTTGGATGAACAACGTAGAGATGCTTTAGATGCTTTTTGTACCTGCAACGGATGGGAAGTGAGCAGGGGTGAGGAGCGGTGCAGGGCAAGCGAAGCAACCTACTTACGCGACAGCTGCTGGTAGGCCTTGTACATCCAACGCCAGCTTGGTCGGTACTGTGCACCACCGGCGAATAGCACGATGGTGTAGTCGTTTTCGACAAATTCGTCGAGACGATGGGTGATTTGGCTGTGAGAGCGTGAGTGGAGGGAGGTGGGGGAAGGGTGTGGGAGCACACTCGAGGAGTGTATCGTAGTTGGTGGAAGTAGGGTCGGGCAAGTGGCAAGCGCAGAACACCAGCATAGGACGACTCTCGTAATCAATGCCTGGAAGGAGTGAGAAGAGGAGAGGGGGAGGATGTGCGGGGGAGGATGTGTGCTTGTTTGGATGGATGCATGGACAGTCGATTGAATGGATACGTGTGTGTGTACCTGCTTGATAGAGGATGCGTGTGTTGACCAGGCGTGTGAGGTCGGTGGGCATTAGTGAGGAGGCAAGCATGAGACAGCACACTCGGTCAGCGTGTCGACGGTGGCAACAACACACGCACCACCATCGCCGCATGGACCACACACACGCCACACAGCTTGCACACCGCGCCACACACACAAGTGTACACGAACACGAACACACCGCCACGATCACACGCCTTCCTTGTCGGTAAGTGGCAACCCCCACCTCCATCCGCCTGCCCACGCTTCACGCACCCGCCCCGTGTCCCAGCAACAATAACACTGTCTCCATCCACTACCACACCGCCCAATCCATCGACGCACACACAAAGACATGGCTGTGGACCCTGCTGAAGCGCAATGTAAAAGCAGTGTACGTGCTGCACACGTGTGGTGTGCACACCACCGTCCTCATCCCCTCCGACAGCTATGCCACCTCAACCACTGGCTGGTGTGAGTCCGCCAAAAGAAAAGAACTTTTCCACCCGCACATGCGGTACGCTGTCGCACGGCACGAACAGCGCGTGGTGGCATACACGGCGTTCCAATTCACTACTGAAGAAAGTGCCGACGAGCACTGGCGGCCAGTCGTCTACTGGTGCGTCCCTTCCGCCCATCCACCACCATCACCACCACCACCCTAACACAGCTAGCTATGAAATCCACGTGGAGCCTGATTGGCAACGCGTGGGTTTAGGCGAACAGCTGATGTGTTTGCTAGAATCCGTGGGTCGACACTGGCAAATGGAAGCATGTATGCTTACAGTGTTCAAGCAACAGGTGGATGCCATGCGTTTCTATCATCGGCTAGGGTAGGGTTCGCTGTCCAGGCACCTCACCCACTCCATTGCACAGCTACCAAGTGGATGGCACATCGCCCAGCAGGTATCTCCCAGAAGAGGCACACGCCTACGATTACGAAATCATGAGTAAAACATTGTAACGCCACACAAGCTTAAACGGTAACAGTATATGTTCTCTTCCTCTCCTTCTTCCCCATCCCCATCCCCATCCCCATCTCCATCCACTACCACCCGTACTTCTGACGCGTCGATCGCTTCGTTTGTCGCTCTTCTGCCCACTTCTGCTGCAATTGCTGTTCCATGCCTTTTGCCTGATACGCCAACGCCTGGATGCTTCCTCGTTCAATCATCTCGCGGGTGGGTCGCATGTTCTGCACCGTCAAACACAAGCCCTCCCCCCGTCCACGCCGCATACCTCTGGCATTTTGTCCATCCCCAGGTCTGGTGCTGCTCGCATCAATTCTGCCAGTTGTGCCTGCCTCTGGTCAACCTGTGTGATCGTTCGAATATCGATCTTCTCTGTCGATCCGGCTTTGCGTCCGAGCAGATACGCCTTCTGCCGCTCGCCCATAAGCACCCGCACCACCAGCCACAAGGCAATCGTACCGCGTTGTTGTCCAAGACTTCTCCATCCGGCTGCACTGGACCTGCCTCACTCTTGCACTGGTCCTGCTTGTACATGTCGTAGTTTTCGGGATTATACATGTCAAAGCTATTAGTGGTAACCACAGTAGTGGCTCTCGATGCACAAGGCGCTCGAGCAGACCTCAGTGCGGCAGTGCCATCGTGTTCTAGCCCTGCATCATTGTCTTTTTCCACATCTGCTGCGGTGAGCACCAGGAACACCCGCCAAATCCATACCAAGATTGAAAAACTTAAACCGCTTCGGTTCAGCTTGCTTCCTCACAGGCGTCACCACAGGCATCGTCGTTGTTTTCAGCGCCGGAAGCAGGTCTGCAAAACGTTTGGAAGTACTCGCTTGCGGCTTCACCACAGGTGCATCCTCGCCCTCGTCAACCATATCACTTGGTACCACAGCATCCACTACAATCTTTCGTTTCCGTGGAGGCACCGGTTGGACTTTTTGCTGGTGCTGCTCTTTCTGCTGCTGCTGCTGCTGCTGCTGTGGGTTGTCGTTTGTGTCAGCGTCAGAGTCAGACGCGTAGTCGGCCACTAAGGTTTTCTCAAGAAACATGCTTCGACGTGTTGCCGTGCCTCCGCTAGCCGCATTAAGAACGAACGCCAGACTGGCGTGCGCCGCTGCAGCTTCCAGCAACATGCGCTCTTTCAGCGCCGCACCGCTGGCCAAAAAACCGTATGTACGCTGTGCGAGGGAGGCCTTCGACTGAACATCTGCAGTCCAACCGCCGTGGTGATGATGAACCTTGGCGGTCCCTCCACCACCTCCGAAGTCTACGACTTTCTGCATCGGCTGTTCTCTGATCCTGACCTGATCCCATTGCCGTTCCAGTCACGTCTCGCTCCGTGGATTGCCAAGCGTCGCACACCCCGGATCCAGCAGCAGTATAGCGACATTGGCGGTGGCTCTCCCATCCTGAAATGGACACGGCAACAGGGAAAGATGCTGGAAGCACTGCTAGACGAACTGTCTCCAGAAACAGGTGGGTGCTTGCCTGCGGGGTAGCGGAGCATTCGGTGACACACACACACACACACTAGCACCTCACAAAACCTACGTCGCTTTCCGCTACGCACAGCCATTGACCCAAACCGCACTCAAAGAGATGCTGGACGATGGTGTGCAGCGTGCCGTGGCGTTCACCCAGTACCCTCAGTACAGCTGCAGCACCACTGGAAGCAGCCTCAACGAGCTTCGCCGAGAGTTGCAGACGCTCGACACATCCTCCACAATACGATGGTCGATCATAGATCGCTGGTTCGATGACCAAGGTCTTATTAAGGTGGACCACGTCTCACCACAGCGACTCACAAGATGACGGCAGGCTTTTGCAGAAAGGGTGCAAACCACCTTGGCGTCTTATCCAGCCGACATCCGTGACAAAGTGCCTATTCTCTTCTCCGCACACTCACTGCCACTCTCGGTTGTTAACCGTGGCGATCCGTATCCCACCGAAGTAGCAGCCACCACCTGCGCGGTCATGAAGCAGCTGAATGTTCCGAATCCGTTTCGCCTGGTGTGGCAGAGCCAAGTAGGGCCATCACCCTGGCTCGGCCCCAAAACAGATGCGATGCTGAAGAGCATGGCGGAAAAGCAGGTGCAAGATGTTGTGATTGTGCCTATTGCATTCACAAGCGATCATGTGGAGACGCTGTACGAATTGGATTTGGAATACGGCGAGGAGATGAAGAAGGTGGGCGTCGCCGTGTTGAATGGCTGTTCGCGCTAAACGTGAAACAGCACGGGTTGAACGTGCGCCGTGTGGAGAGTCTGAATGCCAGCCCCTTGTTCATCAGCGGAATGGCACATCTAGTGCGCAAGCATCTTCAAAGCGACATCACCGTACAGCCGCAATGGCTGATGCGCTGTCCTGGCTGTAAAAAGGATGTCTGCCGCGACACGAGGAGCTACTTTGTCAGCCATCATAGACAACAGGTGTCGGGATAAATGGTGCGGCACTGATTTCTTCTGCCACTCTTCTAAATCTGCTGACGAAGCAGAGGTGATTAGCGGTAGCTCAAACAGCCACGACCGAGCAGACGCTCGACTGTCGATGCTGTGTGGGTAGAAGGCGTTTTTCAGTGTTGACGGGATGTGCACACGCACTTTCAGCAGCAGTCGCTGGTAAGGACCGCGAGACACACGCAGTCCGAAAAAAAATCAATATGACAGCGACAAACATGTCGAAGCCACGGCCGGTGGGCGCCAAGGCCTCTGCACTGAAACGGCTTAAAGCAAACTTGCACCAAGCAGGCGTTATGGGGCTGCAGAGAAAGATCGCTGTAAAGCCGCGTAGCAAAGTGGGCAAGGTGGCGGGGCCGAAGATTCAGCGAAAAACGTTTACAGCCGATAACCCCTTTGAGCTCAAGGTTACTCAGAGAAAACGAGACATCATCGGCGAGTACAAGAAAGGACAGGTTGGCCGACCTGGCATCTCCAAGCAGGCCGGAGATGAGAAGCGCCGAAAGACACTGCTGGTGGAGATGGAAAACAAGCTTAAAAGCGGCGCCTTCACTGACCGTCGGTTTGGCGAATACAATCCGAATGTATCTGTGGAAGACAAGATGCTAGAGCGGTTTAAGACGGAGCGACAGGTGTGTGAGCAAATGCGCTGCAGCGACACTCACAGTGGCGATGGTGGTGGTGATGGCGGTGGTGATGGTAGAAACGGAGCAAGACAAGCGTGTACAACTTGGAAAGCGGGTCTGAGGATGAGCTCACGCATTATGGAAGATCGCTGGCTGATGTGGATGAGTTCTCTGACACTGGACTGGGCTTGAGTGACGACGATGCTACAGATCGTGGTGTGATATCCAAGCAAGTGGTGGCGCAAGAGCATTTTGGTGGCTTTGAACCGGTGGAGTCGGATCGTCCAAAGACAAAGGCTGAAGCGATGAAAGAGGTGATGGCCAAATCGAAGTATCATCGCTACGAGCGACAGAAAGAGAAAGATGAAGACGACGATCTGCGCCGTGAACTGGACGTCAATCTGGCGGACATTCGAGGGTTGCTTTCCGTTGCTACGAAAGACCAGGATGGGAGTGCGAAGAAGCTGCGCCGTCCTTTGCCAGCGCAGTCTAACGTGTTTGGACGCGCGGTCGATCAGGGCGATGTCAAAGTTGCGGAAGATGTTGAGGTTGAGGATGACGAGGATGACGACGACGAAAAGCCAGATGCCTACGACCAAGCAGTGCGGTCACTGGCGTTTGAGAAGCGTGCACGTCCGTCCGACCGAACAAAAAGCGAGACAGAGTTGGCCTTGGAAGAGCGCGCGCGTTTGGAGCGGGCAGAGCGCCATCGCAAGAGGCGCATGCAAGGGATCGAGTCCGACACTGATACTGAGAGCACACAGGTTCAAAAGCGAGGTGGTCGGAGTCGGGGAGAAGCGGACGACCTTGGCGATGATTTTGACTGGGAGAATGAGAGTGCAGAAGTTACAAAATCACTTGGTGAGGGACTTGCCTACAATCCTGATGGAACAGATGTGTTGGAGAAAGAAGAAAGCGATGATGATGAGGAGGGTAGTGATGAGGAGGAGGAGGATAGCGACGATGATAACGATGATGAAGAGGAGGAGGAGGGGGATAGCGATGACGATGAGGACGACGCCGATGAGGACGACGACAACGACGACAATGACGACACCGGAGAGATGAGTGAGCTGCGGTCGGGTGTCGAATCCCTTGTGGGTCCTAAACATACACCAAACACCCTTTGTTCGTCGGAAATTCCATACATATTCGATGCTCCAGAGGTGCACGATCAATTCCTGGACACGGTGGCAGACATGTGTGCTGCTGACCAAGCTGTTGTGGTCGAACGCATGCGTGCATTATTTCACATCAGCTTGGACGCTGGAAACAGACAGAAGCTACAGGTGAGTGCATGCTGTGTCAACCGTGCTCTCCTCATCCACAGAACCTCACGCGCATTCTGTTTGAGCACATTGCCTATGAGTCCAGCAGAAAGCCTCCCAATGTGGAGGCGATCGAGTGTCTATTCCCGCAGCTTTTTGCGCTGTCGACCCAGTTTCCCGACATTGCGGGCCAGTCCTGTCTGAATGAACTGAAAATGTATCACACTCGCCTCTCCAAATTGATTATCGCCGGTTCAGGTAGCGCCAGAAGCGCCAATGCCATTATCGCTGACCCAGAACAGGTGTATTGACGCTTCCTGGTTTGCGTGAACTCTTGTTTCTTCGTCTCATCACACATCTGTTTCCTGCTTCCGACATGCACCACCCAGTGGTCACACCGGCCTATTTGCTGATTGCGCGATACCTGTCCCAGGGCTCAGTGCAGTCTCTTCGCTGTGTTGTGTCTGGCCTTTATCTTTGCCAGGTGTATATTGAGGTAGACGCGCGTGGCCCTTGCAAACGCCGTATTTATTCGATAGAGCCAACGAAGCTCAAAGCGATTACTTCCCGAAGCGCTTAACTTTCTGGCTCGAGCTGTGTACCTTTTGACAGGCAAGACAACCAGCCAAGCGCCAGGAGTGTTTCCGAACGCCGCAGATGGCGTATCAGCTCTACAGCTGAATACCAGCGACTTAAAGGATGCTGCCAATATGCCGCCCGCAGTGATCGTCCTTTCACACTTCTTCGTGGACAAAACGATAACAGCAACGCTATCAGATAGGTGGGTGTCGACGCCTGTGCATGCTAGCGGAGAGCTAAACGTGCTAGGGTGGCGGTGTTGGAAGTGGCACTTCGACTCATAAAACAGTACTCGGAGGTCCTTCACGACCAGATAAGCTATCCCGAAATATTTGGGCCACTCGTGGACGTTATCAGCACGCTGCTGTTGTATCTGCCGAAGGGTGGCTTGCGCAATCGTGTCAACGCGATCGCAACGCAAGTGACAGCATCAATACAAGCAGTGAATCAGCGGCGGATACCATTGCAGCTACAGAAGCATCGTCCGCTGGCGATAGCATCACGGCTGCCGAAGTTTAACGAAGGAGGCTGGAACTCGCGCTTCAACCTGAAGGATCCAGACACGGAGCGTGCCGAATCACAGAAGCTGACGCGTGAGTATCGAAAGGAGAAGCGTGGTGCAATCCGTGAGCTTCGTCGTGACAACCAGTTTGTCTCCAAGGTGTCCTTCAACAAACAACGGGAGAAGGATAAGGCGTATGCGGGAAAGGTGAAGCGTGCAATTGGCATGCTATCGGAGGAGCGCGGCGAGGAAAAAAAGCTGGAGCTTATGAAGAAGAGAGCAAGGAAATAGAATCATCTGCTCTTTATGAACATGGCAAGCCGCACATCTCACACTCCTGTCGCTGCTCGGTATTCTCGAAGGTACAATATCCGCACGCCCATACGGCAGGCAACGCGGCGGCTGCTGTCGGCGCAGCTGTTGTATGTGCAGAGGAGGGTGGTGGTGCTCCGCCACGGCCACTCGCTTTGCCATTGTCTATTGCTGGGTTAGCGGGCCCATGCCTTGCAGCCACTAAGACGCAACGCACATGTCATTTGCTGAAGGATAGTCATAAAGCTCTGCCAGCTGCTTGACAGCATCGTTTTCCGCCAGGCTACAGCCCCTTGATCTGACTGCTCAGACGCAGCATGCGTAAGCATGGCCATCTCTTCCTAGCGCACAGTCAGCATTGCCGATGGGCGAAGATGCGGTTACGCGGCTGAAGATGTGTGTCCGCTGGATGCGAATCAGCACACCAAAGTCAGACGTCAGTTTCCGTCCCATGTCGTCGGCCAAAGACCCGGAAATCAGCTCGGAAAAATGGCGCTTAAGTGCCATCATCTCTTGGTTGGTGTCACTGCTGTTTGTCCGCTCAACGGGAAGGTGCTGTGGAGATACGAAGACGGGCTCGGGGACGCTTGGAAAGCCGTGCGACACCTGATGCCAGCATGTGTTAGTGCGGCGCTAACACGGTGATGTCGGGCAAACGTACGCTCACAAGCCAGTAATCCACGGGAAAGCAAGGCTCTGCACGCTCGCGCACCTTCACATTGTACTGATTTGTGGTCATGTAAAAGACTTCGGGCACGTATAGCGTGGTGGTGGACGGCTTGATCCGCAAGAGCGATGGCTTGACAGTAGCCTGCACCAGATCCGCGCTCACCATGGACATGGCCGAGTGGGACGCTTGATAGGTGAATAGATCAATATCGCCCTGCTCGTTCCCTGTACAGTTGAAGGGCGTGGCTTGCAATGCCATTTACCGGAGATAATGCACGACACAAAACGGCTTCCGAATCCATCTGGACGCGCAACTTTCGTCTGCATTCTGGCAGCAAGAATGCACTCTTGTGCGGACATGAAAAAGCTATCAGCACGTCGTTTGCAAATGACTTTTCCAGAACCGTTGCCGTCGTCCACCAAGTCTGTCCATAGCATGCCCACCAGTTCCATTCCGCAAAGTCGTGACATGGCGTACACGTCTTCCGGAATCCCCAGGCTCGTTTCGTCAAGCGACTCTGGCTGGACCCAACGACGGTCGCCAGCCTGTTTGGGCTCATAAATGGTTTCCACAATTGCTTTGATGCCTAGTGGTACGTTCGGGTACACGTCGTATCTGCCGAAAAGAAAACCAAAACGCTGCACTGCCGTTTCACGCCACGGCTGCAGAAACGTGTCGATCAAGTCGGCTCTGGAAAACTCGACGTGGTCCACCATACGGAATATCTGGGATCTTAGCGAACACGATGTGCTACGCCTCTTCCCTCGCTCTTTACCTGTCGTTGCAGATTGATCGCGGACGGCTGGCATTTGGTGCAGATGCCCTTGGGATAAGGAAGATGGCCGGAAGAACACGATTTTGCGACAGTGTAGTCTGGCATCAACAGCGCTGGCGTGTTTTTGGTTGAAGCACGAAGCTTCCGCAGATAGGAGTGAAACGAAAGATGCTTGATGTTCTGCTGCAACAAATACCCTGGATCATACGGCTAAGCGCCTTTTGTAACCGAAAAGTAGACATGGCGCGTGTCCTACCTCTAGCGGCATACAGTAGTCGCACATTCCGTTATCGGCATGCTTACAGCTGCAATGGTTGTGAGCACGGCTGACAGGCGAAGTGAGAACTCACAATCGAGCGTCTTTGGGTCGGTGGATGAGCCCGTCCGTTTTGTTCAGTATCGTGTCCAGTTTATCCATGATAGCGGGATCCTTCGCTGTGTCTGGTGCAGAAAAGTGGCTGGCTGGCTGCTCGGTCGAGGTAGGGTTGAACGGCTTGGAGATGAAGACAGCGTATATGAGATCCCCGTGACTGACGGATCAGCCGAAACACAGCCCCGCCCGCATACCATAGGCCGAGTTGTTCTACAGTGGTGTTGGAGTTGGTTGAAAGCACGCTTGCTCCAGATGGCTCGCGCGCCAGAACGAAAGCGTTGATGTCGGCCTCGTCCAAGGTAGCAGCGACCAGCCCGCGAAGGGCAAAGACGTCTGTTAGAGCGGGGTGCTCAATGGGAATGCGAAGCATTCCATTTGGCGTGCGCACACGAAGCAGCTGCAGCGCTCAGGACGGATTGGAAGTGTGGTGCGAGAATACCATTTCAGCAGACGTGTGCGGAACGATTGTGACACGCCTCGCCGCTCGCTCGATGTCGCTCGTTGACTACTCATCGTCAGAAGAGGAAGGCGCGTGTTTTGTCGATGGCTCGACTCAGCATACAGCCTCACACGCACACGTGGCTGCAAAAGAGATCATGTGTGGCGGTGGTGGTGGTAGTGGTGGTGGCAGCAAGCTAATCGTAGTTGCTGTTGCAGTGGAAGTCGCGTGTGTGGCTCTGACAGTGAACGTTATCCGCGACTAAGCGTGGCTGAACAGCAAGGTACACCTGCTCCCAACGGGTGCTAGAACAAACGCGTGTTTGGCCAGCGCTCCGGGTACGCGACGTGCCCCATATCGAGGGCAACTGGGCAACGCATATCTTTCTGCAAGGTCAGTGCCTCGCCACTTCCACTGGAAGTAAACGCGTGTGCTGCACAAAGTACGTCCTTCTGAGTCGTTTTGCAACGCTGTGTCCAGCATTCGCTCGTTGGCTTTGCGTGACGGTCTGTGCTCGGTGGACGCGCTGGACCAGTCGAGTGTACGCTTCAATGTCAGCCTGTCCAGACCTTGTTTCCTGAAACGGTTCCAAGTGGACAGTGTTGTGGATGCTCTGCGCTCAGCGCTGAAGCACGCTTACTCGTAGCTGCTGCGCGAAGGCGACTACGCTCATCGTTTCCCGTGTGTTCGTAGTTTGACAATCGGGTTTGAGAAAGGATTCTGCCGTCTTGTCAATGACGCGTGCACACGCGAGTTTGTTTGCTTGGAAATCGCCACTGGACACGAACAGGTGAGGAGTGTGAGAGATGCACACTCAATCGTGTATCCGTAGTTGTGTGGCCTTGTCTGTCTAATTGACCGGGTGCTCGTTCAATTTGGACAGTCAAGCTATTACAAGGTAACTGCTGCTGCTGCTGCTGCACAGTCAGCTTACATTGCCTCTCACTCGGTCGCAGCCGCCACGTTTCCACACGAGCATTGCATGGACTATTGGAAAAGCACTGGACACAGGTGCAACGGATGCAGTGTACGCCGGCATCCAGCAAACAACGCTGGTCGAGGCCAACCGCGTATGGTCAACAGTGGCTCCCGTGGACCAGAAAGTGAGAGCGACTGGTGTGACATGCCAATTCGGCAATCTTTTATACGACATCAAACTTGTGCCTTGAAAATTGCGATACGTCCACCCACATGCCCGCCCACCGCGCACTCCAGTTCATGGGCTTGTGACGACAGTGCAAGCACAGCATTCACCTTGCCCACACGCGATGGCCAGTTGCAAGCTAACTTCTCGCTTGCCGCTGTATCCCACAGACAGAGCTGAGCATCGGTTCCGCCCGACACAATATATCGTGCGCCAATCCCGACAAAGCAGCTACGCATCCTTGTCAAGCCAAGGCACGGGGTGCATGTGCCTACATAGCTTCCACGGCACGGCTGTGTCCACCCTGCAACACCTTTTCGCACCACTTCAACCTCTTCTGTTGTCGTCGGTTCTTCACGTCACGCTGCGTGAACACGCGCACAGATCCATCGCCCGTACCAACCGCAAACGTCCCACCCTCGTCGTCTGCGAAGTACAGTGACATGGGAAATGGCGGGTTGACCATTTGATGAGAGGCGCCTGTGATCGTCGCGTCACATGCGTGTGCAGGGTCAGGCGTGTCGCATTACTGGTGATATCCAAGCAGGCCAGCGGTGCCACCGATCCCAGTCGGGAATGCACAATGCGATAATCCATGCCACACGAAACGACTATGAGCAGCGTGACATAACGTGTTTCCGCCATCAGCGGTTACATTCTCCCGGGTGGTGTGGTCGCCATTTCACATCTGTGCACAGCTTTCCTCGTCACCTCCCCCCTCTGGCTGCCACCGCACCATACATTTGTGTGAGACGCAAGATGCACATTGTCCTGACTGTGCGTGTCGGCGGATGCCATTGCATGCACATTGCCGTTGTCGTCTGCATAGACAAGCGCGTCCCGGTGGTCCAGGTCGAGGCAGCCAATGTCTTCGTCGCTGGATGCTCGGAGGCTACATTGTGTGGAGAGGACGTGCTCGCAGCGCATGTCAAATGCAACCACCTGAGAAGAAGACGGTCCTTCCGTTGAACGGGCACTGGGCACATAGGTGCGGGAGTACCGTGTGGCCAGACGCGACGAGCAGGTCGTGCCCAGCGCCAGACCGTGGAAGACGCACCGCGTTTACCTAGACTAAGGACGTGCGGATGCAGACAGCTGGGTTACCGAAGGATGCGTAGGCCGGAAGGCTTTGTAGCAGCGCGGACCACGCACATCCCATAGCCGAGCGGTCCCGTCGTCTATGCCGCATGAGCAGAACACCTCTACCGACAGACAACCAGAGCCGGAGGCAAGCGTGTGTGGAAGCAGGGCGTGGTGGTGGTCTAGGCACACCACTTGGTCTGTGTGGCCATGCAGCACTGAGTGTGCAACCATCGCTGCGGTCATGGCGATCCACACGTGGCAAAAGAGTGCTCACGAAGAGGGGGAGCAACAACACACGCGCGTGAGGCCAGCAAGCTGGTACACACTTCCGATAACCAATCTCGTTCATTTTGCGGTCCAGTGTGTGTATATACGCGTGCGGATGTGATCTACAGGGAGGAAGGATGTGCGGAAGCACTGGTGCCTTCTTCTAGGATGTGGTCTGGCAACAGGACAGAGCTGGCTTGACCGGTGAGAAGCATAGACAGATCTACGTTCATGGCGTGGGTGTAGCTGACCCTTCCATCTACACCCAGCCTGTTCTGCCGCTCTTCCGCGACCTCTTTCTCGTCGCTGTGAGGAGAAAGGGGAGGAGGAGGGGTAGAAGAGAAGTCTTTCTCGGGCACGGGAGGAGGGAGGTCGGCGTGTGGCGGAAGGGCGGGCGGAGGCAGTCGTTTGCAGATGATGACCAGCACGAGGTACTTGGCACCGAGCCAGATCTCTTTGACGAAGTCCCACGGGTTGAGTGCATCGGCAATGCCACGGTACCAGTGACGCAGCTTGATGCGGGTGTCTGGCCGATAGATGCGGTAGGGAAAGGCACGGATGTGCAGGAGGGCAAAGACCACCATTTCGAAGCACAGGACAATGGAGTGAAGACCAGAAGCGATGTTGTCGACGGTCCAATAGTCAGTGGCGACGATGAGGTCGTAGTAGGCAAGCACACCCAGGAGGACACTCTGCCAGAATGTGAAGAAGATGACCTGGATGTGGGTGGGTGGGGTGAGTGTGGGGAGGAGGAGAGGAGGAAGGGGAAGGGAAAAGGAAAGAAGAGAGAGAAAGGAAGCAGCACTTACCAGTTTGACACATAGGAATTTAAGAAATGGACGGTGTGGTTTTAGTTCGTTGTTCATGGTGACGTAGAAGGTGATCAAGGCGTACATGGCAACAGTGACACAGACGAAGTTGATAGAGGTGATATAGACATGACCGTCATGGGGTGTATAGGCATTTGGACAATAGACACCGTAGTACTGCATGACAATGGCAGCCACGGTCATCAACGGCCGCACCACGACATATTGCAGGATGCCAAACTTCAGCCACCACA
>QZWT01000304.1:0-15519 GCA_004114315.1 Cochlonema odontosperma | reverse complement strand
CCACCCCACCCCACTTATGCTAATTGTTGTTGCTGATTATGCTCACTTCTTAAATTTGCTCTCATTTTTCCTTCTTCCCTATGTGGT
The DNA here is from genome assembly GCA_004114315.1 of Cochlonema odontosperma. Lineage (NCBI taxonomy): Eukaryota > Fungi > Zoopagomycota > Zoopagomycetes > Zoopagales > Cochlonemataceae > Cochlonema > Cochlonema odontosperma. The sequence goes on along the minus strand of QZWT01000304.1, from coordinate 15,432 downwards.
TACCCTGACAATAGAGGCTGATATTTGGTCCTTGGGCGTCATTCTCTACACGCTTCTGGCAGGTTACCTGCCATTTGATGATGATAATGAAACCGTGGTCCAGGACAAAATCGTGGACCTCGATTATGAAATGCCTAACGAGCTCTTTTGCAAAGGTAACGAAACAACCCCTTCATGCCTTGTTATTGTCAGTGTACCCCTGGATTTTTTATTAGGCGATTCCCGTACGAAATGAAAAATGTTCAATATCTGTTTACCCCCCTCCCGTCCACCCTTCCCCTGCCTGACGCCTCTTTTTTGAACCCCCCTTTGTCCGTAATAGACGCTCAGGATTTGATTCAGAGTATATTGAAGGAGGATCCTAAGGAGCGGTTCACAATTGAGCAAATCTTGGCTCACTCCTGGTGGATGCCCCGTTCAGACGACGACGAGGAAGGCGGGGGCAGTGGTGCAGCAGGTGAGGGCGACGGGAAGCTATCGATGGAGCAACATGACGCATATACAGGACACGGTCGCCAAGGATCCTTGACGAAACGCGAGATTCACCCAGTTGCCAGTCAACGGCCTGGCGATATTTACTCAGCATCAGGGTCACCCCAGTTCCCTTCACCCTTGGCACAGTACCCGTATGGCACCTGGGGTAACCAGTCGCCTTATACATATAACCCTCTGGGCGATATGCTAAGGGCCTCTTCACCGGGGGGACCTCCAGTACCTTCGCCCATCTCATCACCTCTGCCGTCGCCCTCGCCCATGGTGAACAAGAGTTTTCCACGTTTCGAGTCTGCAGGTGCTATGGACGGCAATGGATCGGCAGGCGCACGGATAGGAGGATCAGGATCAAACTCTTTCCCAGCCAACTCCTTCGAACAAAGACTTCTCATGGTTCTCGAGAAGATTGGTCTCGACCCCGAGATCTTTTCAAAGTCGGTTCCCGCCCAGTCATGCGATCCAGGATACGGTCTCTGGTGTCTTCTCTTGGAACAAGTAAAGCAGCGAGCGATCGACAATGGAACGTCTCTGGAGTGGGAGCAAAGCATTGCTCTGGTCGAGACGGCTACTTTGACTGGAGTTGGGTCGACTGGCGGGATTCCCAACGGTGCGCTGGCGATGATGGGAGAGAATGGCAAGAAGTCACCCCGTCCTATGTCTGACCCTAGTCCGACGTCAAGTCAGGTCAACCTATTGCTTCCTCAGATCAGCATACAACAACAAACATACCCTATTCATCCTCACCAACTGCATCAGCTACAACAGGAACAGCAGCAGCAGCAACAACAACAGCAGCAGCAACAAGAGCAGGAAAACTCGGAACTACAACGTCAGACTGTGGAGCTGAAGGAATTGGTGGACAAGTACAAGCTAGAGGCTGAACTGCTCAAGGTGGAGAAGCAGCACTTGGAGGAGGAGAAGAGCCGTCTCGTTGAGGTCCAGTCCAACAACGTCCATCCTTTTGACATGAAGGAGTTGCCTCCCATTTCCGCCGAGGCTCTCTCGGGAGCAACAGGAGCAGGTCAAGTCAAGCCTGAGAGACCGGTGCAGGATAGCGGAGTTTCTGTCTCGACTTCGTCAACACCACATTCATCCTGGGAATTGACAGAGCGGGATGGACCAACGATACATGTCGAAAGACCCCGTCGGAAAAGCAAAGGAATTCTCCATTCTCTCAAGGATCGATTCTTCAGCAGTACAGGAAGCGATGTCGATCATCACTCTGGACATGCGTCACCCTATCCTCCATCGCCTATCCCACCCAAGGCGTTTACAGAATCGCCTTCTTCTTCGACCAACTCTGGCATAACATATGCTTCACCCAAACCATTACCTGCCCCGCCAGCACATCCCTATCCACACCTGCTGCAGCACCCTACGACTCACTCCCCTCTGAGCGCGGTGTCGTACAAGTCAGCCAGTACGAGTTCACTGGCTATTGAGAATGGACAGTCGACAACCCATTCGGTGGCTGCTCGCGCAGCCGCCTCGTCTGACCAGCTCTCAATACTCGACCCTCACCACAACCACAGCATCAGCCAGCATCTGGATCCAGACACCCCTTCGACTCCTCATAAGAAGGGTGGATTCATGACTTGGATCTCTGAGAGTGCTTCAGGAACTGTCTTGAACAAGACGCCCGTTGTTCAGAACACCGCCAAGGTGCCAAAGAAAATCAATGGACGATCTTACTCGACTGCTGAAGCCTTTGCAGACCCTTCGGTGAACGGTAATGGTGGATCCACGAAGAGTCCTGCATCATCATCAGAAGAGAATCGACCTCAGATTCCCGCCATCCCTGCCAGCTTCTTCCAGCCTATTTGGAAGTCGAACCACGGAGGCGGATCAGCTCATGGATCATCGTCTTCATTACCCTCAAGTAACGGTTCGACGTCGTCTTCTACGCTGGCAACATCGACGCCATCAGGAATGAGCATTCGTCAGCGACTCGCCTCCTTCTCATCGTCCACCGCCAAGATCACACCAGAGGAGAGACAACGAGCAACGGCTGCGGCGGCTGCGGCGGCTGCCTTGGTCGCCCAACCTTCGTACCCTGAGCGCGCACACTCCCCTTCACCGCCTTCGTCTCCTCGTGGCCCAGTCGGCTCGAATGCTTTGGCCGCATTGGGTGGAGCGACTCCTAGGCACCATCCCCACCGCCAAGACGATGAGATCAACGAGATTGTCGCAGCCGCCGTGGCTGCGACTGCCAGCGCGCATCTGAAATCGAGTGGTTCCCGCAAGAAGAACATTGGCGCAACTTCTTCCAGCTCAAAGAAGAACAAGACTGGGCAGCAAAAGATGGAGCGGACAGACACTTATCAATCAACAACCAGCACCAGTTCAACGGCCACCGCAACGAGCACAACTTCTGGAAGCACCGTAGTAAGCCATTCTCGACGCGTCTCGGATGCCTCCAAGCGACAGGCCTCAGCGCCTTCTCTGCAGATCCCATCATCTGTCAATGGAAGCGGACCTCCTTCCGGTATTCTTAAGGACACTGGAGCTAACAAGGATGTCACCCGGAAGCCCTCAATCAAGGCATCCAAGGCCTCGATGCCCTCGTTGATGACCGCCTTCTCGTCATTCAAGCCCTCCAAATCTGCACCGTCGTCTCCTGTCGTCAATTCGCCCTCTCGCATCCCTCGTCAACAACTGCCACAGGATTCAGCACACCCACCTCCATCGCCGTCTGTCGATTCTAGCTATGCGACTAGACCTAGCAGATCCTCTCGGGCTAGCCAAGAAAGCTCCACATCGTCGATTGTCAGCGGGCGATCAAGGGCCATGTCAAACGCAACGGAGCGACCACTGCCTCCATTGCGCAACCAGGATGGTCATACAGTTGCCGCCCCATTGCCGCCTCTCAAGACGTTTGGTGACGGAGTGGTCATCCAGGAGCATGAAGTTCGGCCTAAGAAGCGTACCACCAGCCGAACCAGTATTACAGCTGCTTCGCTTGGCAGACGTTCGAATGAGTCGTCAGGATCCCTCATTTCTGCGGCCGATCGATCAGAGCCCTCGAGCCCTATCACAGCAACCACATTCGCAACAGCTACAGGAATCACAGGAGGCGCTGCCGGTGGCGGTTCTACGTCGGCAATTCAGGCAGCCAGCCCCACTTCGGCCGTGTCCACCTCGAAGCGTGCCAGCTTGGGCAGTTTGAGCAGTCGTCGGAGCAGCACCAGCAGCATGCGAGACCGCAACATCTTTGGCCTGACACTGGACAGTGGATCTGGATCACGAAAGTCGTCGTTGAATTTATCGAGGACGTCACTGTCCAAGAGCACGTTCCAGTCGCCTTCTGCCTCACCTGGCCAACCCCGCCGCGGGGTCGAGATGGAGCGCGGAGAGCGTGAGCGTTATGGACAGGAGGATTTCGCATCAGCAGGAACTGGACGTGCCAGCCCACTGGCACCGTCGATTGCCGAGGAGACCCAAGATGATATGTCGCAGGAGTTCATTGGAACGCACTCGCGCACTGGGTCGACTCACGATGTCAAGGATGCTGGTCGTAAGGAAACAATTCCCATGAAAGCGCCCTCGTCCATCATGCAGTCTCGTGGTGGTGTCTCATCGGCCACAGTTTCCAACAATAGTTCGACTCCAACGACTATTGTGCGTGCGACCCTTACGGATGCAGTTACTTATTCGCCTTCGATTTCTGCATCGTCATCCTTGGGCCGCGTTGCCCATGATTCCAAGACTGAAGCAGACGCCGCGGCAGCTGCTGTTATTGCAGGAGCTGAAGACGCCCTGAGCGTTAGCAAGACTGTAGATGATGCCGCGGACGTGAGCTTTGGATCCGAGTCGACAACACAGCCTCGCTTGGATTTCACGGATGGATGCAGCCTGATTCCTTCGCCTCCACCTTCGCCAGCACCTTTGCGCCCCAATTCTGTGCGTAACTCTGCTGCTGCTGCTTCAGCGATCCCTGTCGCCGTCGGATCTGGCAACTCGACTTCTGTTGGTGCCGCTGCCCCTATTCCAGCTACACCTATGGCGATGAACAGGAGGTCGGCGATGTTGGAGGAGCCGAGAACTAGTCTCTTGTCGACCAGCTATCCACCCCCAAGGTCTAGTCTTTCTTACTCTGCTGGTGCTGCTGCCGCCGTTGCGACCGCCGCCGCCAACGCCACTGCTTCCTCTACTTCGTCCTCGACCATGTTGGAATCAACGTCCCCCCCTTCGCCCTTGTCCTCTAGACCCTTGGTCTCGTTCGATCAGCACTTTTCGAACCAGGCTCGTATCAAGGAACATCGTGATTCAACAACGCCCCGCAAAGTCGTCAATGGATTCCAACCCCTCGCTGCCAAACGTCTCTCCAAGCCTGGCTGGAATGCCAACAACAATGCTAATAATAGCAATGCAGAGGGACTGTCGACCTCCCAGCCCAATGACTCCTTGATGCCCGACCACCGTGCCTCACCTCCTCCACCCTCCGCCATGGACCGCTTCTCGTCCTCCTTCTCGTCCGCTCAAGGGCCTCCCAACGCTTTTGCGGGCCGTAACCGTCGTGGATACCGAAACAGTACGGGATCTATGGCCAATATGACGCTGCAGCAACAACAGACCTTTCAGCAACTCCAGAAAGAGCAGTTGCTCAAGATCCAACAGAACCTGCCAAACGCAGGGTATGAGACTACGGCGGCGATGAAGATCCATGGACCTCGCCCTCGCACGGGAATGTTCCCTAAGCGTGAGTTGGGTTCTGGTCTTGGTGGCGGTGGTGGAGCTCTTGGTGGATTGGGTGGTCTTGGTGGTGCTGGTGTCCCTAGCCATTTGGGATCGTCGTCGATTGTTGCTGGTAGCGGCAGTAGTATCAACCACCATAACAATGGTAGCCAGAGTCCTAGTTTCGGAAGCTTTGAGACTGTCTACGAGACTTCTGCTGGCTCCGCTGGAAACGGTGTTGGTTCGGGACCTGGCGCCGGAAAGAGGGATTCTTACTCAAGTCGGCGTCAGAGTATGGCGACTGCGATGGGCAAACGTGCCGGTGCTGCCCCTGCTGCTATTCAGGAGGAGGAGGAGTCTTAAACCCCCCCTGTCCCTTTTTTCATTTTTTTTTCCACCTATTTATTTCTTTGCAAAATCTTGTTCATTTATTTGTGTTGCTAATCTCCCTGTCATTCTATGTACCATATCATGCTTTAATCTTTTTTCTCTCTTTATCTTTCAAAACTAAAATCGCCAAAAAGCAACACTTTCACAATCAAAGCACAAAACTCGAAAAAAGTTTCATCGTCTTTTGTCAACTTGCAAAAAAAAATGGATTTGTATTAACAATAATAACTATGAACAAAAAGAATGAGCTACTTACAGGCTGAAGCTGTCAGCAGCAGCAGAGGCAGCAGCAGCCAAGGCCTGGAGGGCCTCAATACGAACAGGCAACTGCTTCTTGAGCGCCAAAAGCTCATCAACGGCGACCTTGACAGTATCGGCATCAGCCTTATCGGTCTTCAATTGACGGACCTTCAAACCAGCAGCATCGATCTGGGCCTCGAGCTCGACAATCTCCTCGGGCTTGGGGCCGGGGCCCGTCCAGGTAGGCGCGGGCTTCTGGGCAGCGGCGTGGGCAGCGGCCTTGGCCTTCTTTCCAGAGACGGCAGGAGCGGCGTCCTTGGCGGCGGGGGCATCCTTGGCGGCGGCCTTCTCCTTCTTCTTCTTGGCATCCTTGGCGTCCTTAGCCTCGGTCTGGGCGATGGGGGCAGCCTTGGACGAGATCGAGGCAGCCTTGCCATCAGGGATCAAGATCAAGCGCGCAACGGTGGTAGGGGTAGCGATGGCGTCAACAATATAGTATCCCTTGCGCTCAAACTGGATGATATCACCCTTGTTCAACTCGGAGACGTTTCCATCAGCAATAGCCTCAGTCTTGAACTCGGTCGTAGGCGTCAAGAGATCCTTGAGCTCGTCCTCCTCCTCGACCTTCTTCTTGGTGATGAGGTAATCGTAATCCATCAAGTCGACCTTGACGAGCTCAGGACCGTCAGCCAACCAGGTCAACTTCTTCTTGGTCTTCTTGAAGTCTCCCTCCAAGTGCAACTCGGCGTTGACCGACGTGACAACTCCCTGAGAGTCCTTCTCAATCGACCGGATGAAAGCGTTACCCCAGTCCATGAGGGTAACCTCCTCGTTGACCTCGAGTTCCTTGCAATCAGCCTGGTCCATCCAGATGGTGGGTCCATAGGCAGTCATCTTGCTTCCAAGCTCCTCATTCTTCTTGTGACGGGGCACCTCCTTGAGGGCATAAGCGTCAGCACCGGCAACATTGACCTTGACCTTGTTGACGGCATCGATAGCAGTATGACGGGGAGCAACAGGATCAATCTGCTTGCGGTTAACAGCCCAAAGCTTATCCCACTCCAAGGTAATATAGTTGGTTGATGCACCCTGCATGAGGATATAAGCCTTAAGCGCCTCCATGGTCAGACCACGACGGAGGATACCACGGATGGTAGGGAAGCGGGGATCATCCCATCCAGAAACACGGCCCTGGTCGACGAACCAGGTGAGCTTACGCTTCGACATGAGAGTGTAGACGAAGGAGAGACGAGAGTACTCCCAGATGTGGACCTGGCGAAGGCCGAGGTTGTCGAGGAACCACTGGTACTGAGGGTTGCGGTCGTGGTACTCGTCCGTGCGGAGGGCATGAGTGACGCCCTCGAGGGAGTCGACGATGGGGCAGGCAAGATCGTACAAGGGGTACATCTTCCACTGGGTGCTATCACATCGTAATTTGGAATCAAAATGACAGCAACCATTAATTAGCAAGCAAAATCAACAGCTAGTGAACGAACAAACAGCGTGCACAAGCAAAAGTGAAGAAAAAAAAACTTACCCAGTACGGGCGTGGGGGATGAGGTTGCAGCGGTAGATGACGGGATCACGGAGGGCCTTGTTCAGGTTATCGACCGAGATCTTGGCACGAAGACAGCAAGTCTGTCCGAACTCGGTAGCGTTCTTCATCTCCTCGAAGCGACGCAAGTTCTCCTCGACCGACAAGTCACGGCACTGGGAGGCAATGCCGTCCATACGTTCGGCACGCATCTGCTCCTGGCCGGTGGTATCACAGTAGGCCTTACCCTCCTTGATCAGCTGAAGGGCATAGTTGTAGATGGTATCAAAGTAGTCTGAGGTATAAGACACGACCGAAGAGTCAATGCCAATCTTCAACAAATCCTCCTTGATCGAATGCTCGTACTCCTCCTTCTCCTTGCTGGGGTTGGTGTCATCGAAACGGATAATGAGACGACCCTTGTACTGGTCGGCAAAGTACTTGTTCAACAGGGCAGCTTTGGCGTGTCCAATGTGAAGGTAACCTGAGGGCTCTGGGGGGAAACGGGTCACAACCTTGCCCATCTCGGCGCCAATCAAGTTAATGTCGAACGATCCCTGATCAGCCTTAGCCTATGTTCATTTGCATGAAAAAAGAAGTATCCGTGTTAGTTGTGTACCAAGGAAGAAGGAAATTGAGTGCGGACACCCTCAACAATTCGTGTAAGCTGAGAAAAAAATACGTACAACTTTGGTGCTGTCGTTAGCCTTGGCGACCTCAGCGAGGGAACCCTCGACGAAAGCCTGAGCAGACATATGGTTGAACCAGCGGCCGAGGTAGGCACCAAGGTCCTTTCCAGTCTTGATCTGGCGGGCGAAAATGGCGTTGGCCTTGAGGGCACCCCAGATGGCAATATCGGCAACCGAGGGCTTGTGGCCGACAAAGTAGCTGCGAAGGGTCAAGTGGTGGTTCAACTGCTGGAAGATGACGTCCAAGGTCTTGAAGTCTGAACTGTTGACGATATCCTGGCTCTTGTCAATAAAGTCGTCAATCTATAACATAGCATAATAACGAGGTGGGTCAGTGGGGGCTGAACCCCTGATGGTTGCATATGGCTTTTTGTTTTCTTTTGACTGTCGCCTCTACCGTACACCGAGTTAGAAGAGACACTTACGACGCTGGTGGAGGCGGGATCAGATCCGTAGAGGGTGTTCTTGTGGGATCGGACGATGTATCTGAGGATAGCGCTGACAGAGGTCAAAGTGGTTCTATTTACAACAAACACAAAGAGCATCTTGTCAGCATCTTTGCGAGTAGATTCTGCTTGCTATGCACGGTTTTGTTCTCACGAGTCAAAAGCAGACCGGTGCCCCGATCAGTAAGTCTCATTCCGAAGTCACCTACCCGTTGGCAGTCAAAGCGACGGTGGCGTTGTTATGCTCGGCGAGGGTGGGGACGTTCTTGTACTCAACCTTGACGACGGCGGGGTTGTTCAAGGCATGGGCGAGGACGATGGGCGCTATTCATGGACACACACACGCAAAAGAGAATGAACCGGGTCAGAGCGTGTCTTGTATTGCTTTGAGCCATCGTCACTCCTTTGTTTTTGACGCATGGCGGTGATTAATCCAGAAAAGCAGGGTTGCGGTTGTTTGATCTCCTTGTGAGTGTGACAGAAAGTTCCTGTGTTGCTATTATTACCATAGGCTAGCGTGGAAGCCTTCTGGGCAATGACAACAGTGGCCATGGTTATGAGAGTGAAGAAGAGAAGGTGTGTTGAAAAAAAAGGAGCAGACAAAGTTGTACTTTTATTCAAAGGCATGTTTTTTAAGTACAAAGCGATTCTACGTACAAACAATAATAGAATTGCATAGAATACCACATTACCACAAAAAGTGACTGCGGCTGATTGGTGGCGCTAGAGTAGAGAGACACTGGATGAATCTCAAATGGGTCATCATTCATGGATAGTGTGTGCATGCCGCTAGGAGAGAGACAAGACAGCTCCGACTCCGGTGAGTGTACAATAGATACGTCCTCGACAGAGATAAGACAAGTAGTGACAGTAACACACGTCCACTTTCACTGCATTGCTTCTGTTTTATTTTCATGGGGGTATTGTGCCTAACTCTCCTCCCTTTACTTTCGACTACTCGTTAATGGTCATGACGCCTACAACAAAAATTAGCACTGGGTATTTTGTAAAAGAATCTACCGATCACCAAGAAAAGAAAAAACAAACTAAAAGGGTCCAGGTCCAGCAGGTCCAATGGGTCCGCCAAATCCTCCAAATCCACCAGGGCCACCTCCAAGAGGGATAGGAACAGGTGCAGGCACGGCGACAGGAGCTGGGACTGGAGCCGGGACGGGGTAGGGGAAGGGCTTAGGGACTGGGAATGGCTTAGGAACACGGACAAGCTTGGTCTTTCTGTGCTTACGGCGGTGGCGGTGGCGGTGGTCATCATCATCGTCGTCGTCGTCGTCGTCGTCAGAATCCGAGTCATCATCGTCGTCGTCAGAGTCAGAGTCGGAGTCATCATCGTCGTCGTCGTCAGAGTCCGAATCGTCACCATGGCCACGCTTGGCGAGAATAATGGCCTGGAGCTGACGCTTGGAGAGGGATCTGATTTGGGACTTGGTGAGAGAGACGGTCTGGCGCTTGGAGACGGATGTAGACGATTGCCTTATCGAGACGGGCGCGGCGTTGGATGCGTTCAGGGCCATGGTAGCTAGCAGGGCAGCAGTCAGCAGCAGAATGGTCTTTCGAGGAGCCATTTGGATATGGTAGGTAATGAGGCGTGTGATCGTTAAGGAAAGAATGAAAGTGAGAGAAAGCTGGTGTGGATGAAAAAAGAACCTTCAGAGGAGAAGAAACTCGTTATTTTTATACCCTTCTGGACGATAAGGTCAATTCATACTAGTAGTGCATGCATGTACACATGCGGTGACTTGACGCGAGTCATTGCGCAATAGCACATCATAACATCAAGGAACCTAGCCCTCTGATGCCGATACTTGGCGGTGATGGTTTGATTAAGGGTTGATTCAGCAAGACACTTTCTTCCGACCACACAACCGGTGTGATTTGAAAACGAGGGTAAAACCCACCAGAGCCATAACAGATATTGTTTGATGTGTCAAAGGGGTATGGATGTCTAGTGATGGGCGCAATGGCTTGTTGTGTCAACCTATGGGCTTTGATATGGTCGACTCATTATTTTGATGTGTCCCCCGAACTTTAAGTAGCACATAGAACCAGAAGCATTCCCTCTAACCAAAAGGGAAACAATGTATAGAGAGCCATGCTCAGTCTACTGTACGTTAAGCCAGATGCAGTTGCATCGACGATCAATTTCGGTTACCACTGAAGAGGCGAAATTACAATGGGGATGAGCAGAGGCGCAGTTGATGGTCGCCCATTGGCCGGAACTACATATTTTCGCGTCCTATATATGTATGCGGATGCGAGTGTGGCGTTTTATTGACTCCACAGTCAGAGGAAAGGTTGCAAGCCGGAACAATGTAGTTCTCGTCCTTGATCTATTGCCATCATTTAATTTTCTCTCAACACTTGATCGCACTCTTCTTCTTTTAGTCATGCAATTCTCAAAAAAACTATAAATTGGAGACCTCTTCCAATGGATGTTGTATTGTTGTTCGCATCAGCCTTCATCTAGCTTGGCATCATCGTAAAGCAGGGATTAAAAACATATGTGCTTCTCCCCCAGCTACTGTTTTTTTCTGTTGTGACTTTAAATTAGCTTCAATCCACCTTATGGTGGCCTCTCCATATCATCATTAGCCTTCTCCTAAAGGTCTTTCACTCTTTTCCCTCTTTTTTTTTTGTTGAATGCAACAACCGAAATGACTTTCTCTCATTTCCCAATTCCTCTCTCTCTCTCTCCCTCCCTCTCTGAACGGGGTGATTGAAAAGAAAAATGATACTTGATATGTTCTCATTTCCTTAGTCTCAAAGAACACATATGCCAACTAGACTTGATTACGTACTCCCTTGTGGTCTTTGACGTCTTTCTTGTAAACATTTTTGTGGACCACCCTTGATTATCCTTCACCTCAGACACATCTCCAAACGCCTCTGAGCCATTCCGTTTTACTTTCTACCTTGCCTCAAGTGTAATGCCAGGCACCTGCTTCTGCCACACTTCAAGCCCCCGTACAAATTCTCATATACCATTTACTAGTCCTCGATAGTTGTGCCTCAGGTACAGACAGGCTATCTTGGTGGAATATTAGACTAGTAGTGTTTGTCCTACTATAGATTCAATCAAATAGTGAAATTTGCACTTTCGCCAACTGACCAGTCGCGTTTATAGTTTTTTGAGCGGAATGAACAGCTCCAATGTTGCCAACTTTGCTTTTTGAAATCTTTATTTTGACAATGTCAACCACATCTGCGAACAAACGACAGCTAGTACGGCGATCAAGGCTCACGCATACCTCTCCACTCTCTTCATTCTATGCTAGGAGTAGTAGCTATCACTCATCATATATATATTTGCATAGGGCCCAAAGACCCCCAGTTTCTTTCTCCTCTCTCCCGGCGGTTCTTTTTCTTTTTCTTTTTCTCTCTCGTTGTCTTTTTCTTTTCTTTTTCTTTTCTTTTCTTTAACGAAGTGGCTCAACTATGCTCCTTTCAATACTCAGATACATAAAGGGCTGCTTAAGGATAAGAAGGCACTACATAAATCTCCTTTCACTCGTTAACTCTTTTGATCATATCCTAAAACAAAACAGTGGGGCAAAACTCGTCCTTAAGAAAGTCGTGGGGTGCCGGATTAATGGTCAGCATGCGCTTTTTGGAGTCGATCTTGGGCGTCCAATTGACGGATTTCCTTGCATTTTTGCTTCCTCGGATCCTTTTGTAAATTTTTCCCGGTGGCTGGCACACTTTGTATCCAAGTTGGTCGAATAGTTAGATATGGTTGTACGAATTACATGTTCGATTTCCGTTAATCCCAATGTTAGCAGTGTCCACAACAGTCTTGTTGAAACTTACTCGTTTGTATTGATGAGCCGCTCGCTTGAACATTATGTACATAATATTGCCGATAGAAAAAACAACCATTCCAGTCGTGTGCCCTTCCTTCTTGAAAACCTCAGGCCCAGTAAATCCCACTGTACCAATGAATCTACTGTCCATATCAAGTAACAAGTATGGTCAGTGATATGGTAGTCTATGCGGGTAAAAAATGATTAAAGACGGACAAAGCACGCTACAACTTCTTGAAACAAACTTACGTGTATCTCAGTGAATCGTGAATAGAGGATTCAAAGCCCGGGATCTTAAGAACCATTCCTTCACTGACCAATATGTTTTCCGGATTCAAATTACAATGAGTGACATTGTTTCGATGAATCACTCGTACGTCCTCGACAATATGTTTCCCAAAGTAGCGAACTTTGGGCTCGGTTAAGAGCTTGCGTTTGGAAATCGGCTGCACCAGGCTCTTGGGAAGATAGAGTTCCTGTCGAGGATACATCCCATTCGAGTCGTAGACTATACCAAAGTGCTGGATAGCATTGCAACGACCTCAGAGTTTTTCCAGATGCTCGATTTCCTGCTGGATCTATATTGTTGGACAATAATGTGTGAACGATCTATTTGTTGCTGTACCAATGTAGGATATTTCATCGTACTGGGCACTTGTGCATTCACAAAGGGCACTGTACCTGAGAAACAGAGAGCCTTCTCTTGGGTGTCTTGACGATACTGCTATCTCCACGTCCATCAGCAACCTTCTTGTTTCTTTAGCCATTCTTTTTATTTTATTTTGAACATGTGTAAGTGGGAGGACAAAGCAGAGAGAGTAATGAGTAAGGAATAAAAGTGACACAAGAAGTAGATTTAAACTGATGAGTGGGATGGTTAAAGATGGAGGTTGATTGAACAGGCTTTTTTGTGGTCGAGTGGACACGTAGCTGTGTCTATCTCCAAAAAGTTGATGATCAATCGTGTCGCATCGCTTTTTATTCCCGACGCGTCAAGCTGCGGTCTTGTTCTTTGGCTCATTCTATAGAGGAATAATATAATGATGAAGGAAATATCAGCACACATGAATTTACGTCAAGTTGCCATGAAAATGCTTGCTACTGGAAGTTACGGGATCTACTGTTCAAAGTACGTATGCCAAGGCTACAAGGCTGCGTTGCGAGAGTATCAAAAGAAATTCATAGAAACATCTGTGAAGATAATACTTTCCTTGCAAGTACTTTGCGCTTGTTGAACGGGTCATGACTATCCGCTCCATCCTACTCCGTCCTATCTAAGATCCCTGAGTACATCCCCTAAAATCATTCTCAGAACAATCTGAAAACAAGGAGTTATAAAGTTGTCCACAATCTCACTTTTTTCATCCGGGAAACATACTACTTGAAAGGATGCAATGATTCACAGCCATCCAGTCGTTAAGGTTTCGACGCAGTGCAACATTTACAAGAGCGTCTGCCTACGTTGGTCTTTGACAGTGAATGATTCCGCCCTCGAAATCTCCCTCTTCATGCAGGCAGCTCTCAAGAGGTGAAAAAGGCGTGTGAAATTACTGAAGATTGTAGCGCAGTAAAAAGATCCCGAAAACGATCGCCTATACTGTTACTCAGCGTGAATAAGAATGAGGAACGTTATCACAGGATTCGTTGACCAAAAGTAGAGAGGAGTAAACGTGCTGTATGCGCACCACTCTCTACGCCGTGCACAAAGAAAGTCGCAGAACTTGGCTTTTTCCGTCCAAACTTTCCTCGCGGTTTTCTGAATAAGAAATAGGAATGCAGCACCTTGCAAGTTAAATAAGTTTTGGTTTTATTAAGCTCTCTATGTCATTTCTTTTAGCAAATGTAGAGATATGATTCCGTTATCATGCAACTGCTTCCTGTGCTATGTTCGATCGAGAGTCTGAAAAAACCTCATGTGATATGAATTTGAGCGTCTCTAGGCAAGAAATTGCAGGAAGGAAGCAAAGAAAAAAGATGTCAGTGAAAAACTGGAAAGTGAACCGACCAAGGTCATCTAACACAACCACCCTGACCAGCACATCATTATCCTTCTCCTATGCCCTCCAGCAGCTATAGTTGTTTTCTATTCATCTTTTCCCCCTTTTTCGTCTCCTTTTTTTCCAACTTTCAAAACACATAGCTGCCAGGCGACAACAAAAAGCAGACTCAGCCTGTGGGCATGGGCCATTTCACCCACCGCATCGTCACCTGCTTCTCATCGTCACCAGAGACCCAAGTATTACCAGAAAAGAAAGAAGAAGTCGCAACCATTCTTAAAGCATCCAGAATGCCCGACAGTCCTTTTCAGCTTGTCCCATGCCGCTCGAAGCACCCACATGAGCACCTGCAACTTTCAGGCTCCACGAGCCTCCATACATAGTGGATGAGGCTAGAACAGAGGAGTTACACCCTTCCGTTAATAAGCAGGCATTAGCAATCAAGTGGACGAAGAGCGTAAGAATGACTCACCGCAGCCGATATACAAAAGGTACATGGCCTTTCCCCAGCACCCCATCAAAAAGAATGAACTGCAGCCTCCCTTTTCCACTCATAGAACTACTTGTCCCTCGGCTGACAGTAGGAAAATGGATTCAGCCATTAAATAATGGAATCATAAGAAAACAGTGTGGTCGATGACCTTGTACTTTCCTTGGAAATGCGAATGGGTTCCTGGATCAAGATCCTGGCTGTCTCCTCTGCGATGTGCAGTTGAGCGACTCCAGGTAATCGCAGAAAACGAATGGAAGGAGACACGGAAGGAAAAAAAAGGGAGAAAAAAAGGTGTCAGTGAAAAACTGGAAAGTGAACCGACCAAGATCATCTAACACATCCCCTCTGACCAACACATCATCATCCTTCTCCTATGCCCTCCAGCAGCTATGGTTGTTTTATATCCCTATTTTCCCCCTTTTATCCTCTTCTTTTTTTCCTTTTTACTTTCCCAACACATAGCTGCCAGGCGACAACAAAAAGCAGATTCAGCCAGTGGGAATGGGCCATCTCACCCACCGCATCGTCACCTGCTTCTCATTGTCACCAGAGGCCCAAGTAATACCAGAAAAGAAAGAACAAGTCATATCCATTCTTGATGCATCCGGAATACCCGACTGAGGATTTTCAGCTTGCCCTATGCCACTCGGAGCACCCACATG
>QZWT01000303.1:0-15558 GCA_004114315.1 Cochlonema odontosperma | reverse complement strand
ATGCATGAGTGAAAGGAAAAGAGTATTTACATGCTGAGTGAGAGTAAAAAAAAAGGGGACATCGCCACAAACAGCCTCGACACTCCCTCCCTCCCTTCTCGCTGTTATTATTGGTGCCTTCAAATGCACACACACAGAGATCACATCACAGATAGACTCAAGACGCCGTTGTGCGCGTTGGTAAAGCTGTTCTGCCCGAAGGGAATACGTGCTTCTCTACAAGTAAAAATGTGTAATGAGTTGTATTTCTACAGATATACAATGGTAATAATAAAAAAACTTGTATGACTCTCTGCTTCTAACCAATGATCTTCATATCGTTGGCATCCTCGGCAGCCTTCTCCTCAGCAGCAACCTCCAAACCAACACGGTGAACAGTCTTCAAGAACAGCTCCATGGCCTCCACAGGGACAGTGGGCAAGATGCCGTGTCCCAAGTTGGCAATGTACCGTCTCGTCGAGCCAAATCCACGGACCATTCTCGTTGCAGCAGCAACAATGGCCTCATCACCACCGTACAACACGTTGGGATCCATGTTACCCTGAAGAGTCACACGTCCCTGAGTGATTGCCTTGGCAGACTCGGGAGTGTGGGTCCAGTCCAAGGAGACGGTCTCGTATCCAATGACAGACAGCTTGTCGACAGCGTACCATGATCCCTTGGCAAAGACTGTCATGGGAACCGCCTTCTCGCCCAACTCGGACTTCACGCGCTTAGCAATCTGTGCCAAGTAAGGGAGTGAAAAGTGCTCAAAGTCGTGAGGTCCCAACTCTCCTCCCCAAGACTCGAACACTTGCAGCATCTACAAGTCGATCCGACCGAACGTGTCATATTATATTAGTAAATAAACACCAACGTCTCGTCACTGTGGATTGAGTTAGTTCAGCCTGTTCAGAGTAGAATTAACATAGGAACGAACCTGGGCACCGGCGTGGACCTGGCCGATCAAAAAGTCAACGCAGACATCGGTAATGCGACCCAAAAGCTCGTGACTCTCCTTGGGGTGCTTGAAGATCCACTCCTTGGCCTTTGAGAGCGTCTTGCTTCCACCTCCCTCAATCATGTATGCCTAATCAAGAAGAATGACAGACAATTGTCAACTCAGGTAGTTGTCTCTTGAAGTGAACAAAGAATAAACAATCTCGGCTGCTACTTACCATAAGTGTCCAAGGAGCGCCAACGAAACCGATCAAGGGAACACGTCCATTGAGGGCATGGCGGGTCATGGTAATGGCGTCAAAGACGTACTGGAGCTCCTTGTGAACATCAACCTTCTCCTTCAACTGAACAGCCATATCTGCGGGGACAACCAAGGGGGTAGGGAAGTGGGGACCCTTTCCTGGGACCATCTCGACTGTCATGCCCATGGCCTGGGGGATGACCAGAATATCGGAGAAGATGATCGAGGCATCCAACAACCCGTCGTAACGATCAATGGGCTGGAGAGTCACCTTGGTAGCCAACTCGGGAGTGCGGCAGATCTTAAAGAAGTCGTTCTCCACACGCTCAGCACGGAATTCTATCGGGAAGAAGGGGAGTATGTAGTGCGAGGGATGATAAGCATGGGTTGAACGAGCAATTGCTGTTTCGTAGGCCTTCCTGGTACTGCCGTGTTGTAGTTTATGGTGACCCAAAAGAGAAAGAGGAGGTGTGCTTCGTGAGTCGTATGATATTTGGTGTTGGGAATTGTCTGTATTCTTCCCGTTTGAACTGCGCTGTTCCAACGCGCCACTCCCGATCGCACGTACTTTTTGTTCCCACTGTCCTGATCCTGATCCCGAGTTGCTGTGCTTGAATCATAACAGAACTCTCTCTCTCTCCAGTTCCGATCCCTGGTCAGCATCGATCATCCTCTTTTTGCTCTCGTAGCATTCCAATAGCTCATGCAGGGAGGTGGGTGTGGGTTTCTCGCTCCTCCGTTGATGCCGAAACGGAAGAAAGACAGAGAGGTCGATTACCGGGCAAGTAGCGGCCGGCTTGACGCATCACCCATACGGGGGCACGCTCAGTCTTTTCACCACGGGCGGCGCGGATGATAAGGTCGTTCTTAAGAGGAGGGAAGGAGGTAGTGTCGGTCATGGCGAGGAGACTTGGAGGGTTTGTGTGAGGTGGTGATTGTATTAAAAAAGAAAGAAAAGGAGAAAGAAAAAGTGAAAGTCGGGACAGTGGTTGGTTGAAATATGGTAGAGAGAGAGAGGCGCTGAATTGACCCGACCAGACTTTTGCAGGTGAGAAAGTGCGAAAACGCGGATCAGCCTTGGAAGGGAAGGGAAGTCGAAGTAGGCGGGAATCATTTTTGACTCTCAGTCCTCCCCTCTGCATTATTTTAGCTCTCTCGCATAACACTCACATCAATCAGGAACACAGAGAACACAGAGAACACAGACTCTGATGGCGAACAAAAGACTGCACACGTGAAACATCACCTTCTTTTCTTTGTCATAGACGAGATGAACTTTTTGTATTATTATTACAGGTATGAGCGAGCGGATGGTAAGGAAAAGATATACTGGAAGGAGGTAATGCAATGATAAAGATATGTTTGTGTGGGGAAAGCAAAAAGAGCAAGAAAAGAAAGCAACGAACAAAAAAAAAAAGGGCAAAATGAAGCAAAAAAAGAATTATAAGAGAAAAGGAGTCAAATCAACCGACTAGATAAGGCGAGCACGGGCTCGGGCCTCAGACAATCGGTCCACATCCTCAGCAGTAGGGTGCACTCCATCCTTTCGGGCAGTCTTGACAGCATAATGTCGGAGCAACGCATCGCGACGGACAAAGGGACGGTGACAAAAGTCACATGGCCAGGTCCGCTCGTTGTGCTTCGAGATCTGATGTCTCTTCAGATCATGTACTCGTCCAAACCGCTCCTTTGGACAGAACTCGCACAGGTACCCGTCCTTGTCCAACGGCAACTTGAATCCTCCAGGAAGCAGGATACCCTGATCCTTCGAGAGGTCGGACTTGATCCCGACATCGTTCTCGTCAACCTCCTCCTGCTTGACGAGGGACTTGGGCCGACGTTGGGGGTATACTTTGAGGCTGCGCTTGTAGGTTCCCTTTCTGGCACGGGGAGCCTTGCCGGTTGCGGAGGCGCCACTACGAGGAGTCTTCTTGGTCACCGCAGCAGATCGGGTCTTTTTCTGCTTGATAAGAGTCGACTCGCAGTAGTCCGGGTCTGATTGATCACCACAATCCAACTCGAGTTGTCCATGTTCAACCTCTTCATCCTCGTCACTTTCCGGTGCCGAGAGGGATCCTGACGTCAAAGTGTCCTCTATCATATCGGATTCCTCGTGTGATGGTGACGGTTCTCCTTGTTGTTGCTTATCGCCACCCTCCTGAGAACTCGTAAGAGCTTCTTCGACGGCCGATAACAAGAGCTGCTGAGTTTCCATCGAAAGATTCAAGGGTTCTGCGGAGAGGATCTGGTCGAGCGAGACGTTGAAGAGGTCCGAAGGAGCGGCTGTCGGGCTGACTTGACCGGAGCTGGATCTGTGCTGAGCACTCTTAACCGCCAGCGGGAGAGAGACTTTTTTGGTGTGCTGGACAAACAACGATTGGGGATGGAGACTGTCTGTGGTCTGAGGGCCTTGACCATGGAGACTGCGATAGAAGGGGTTGCGGAAGAAGTCGACCTCCTCGCCAGCAGCAACAGAAGCATCATCGGAGGTCTTGGTATGTTCCTTGGAGACAGTATCAGTCGACGACGAGAGCGAAGGAAACCAAGGGGAGGAAGGGGGACTGAGCGTGTCGAGGAGCAGAGAGTCGTCGGACTCTTCGGAGGAAGGAGCAGGCGAAGGGTATTCGGCAGCTGAAGGTGCGTCTAGTGAAGAGGAGGAAGAAGACAACTTTGACGCATTGAAGGCAAGGGAGATTGAGAGGGAGAGGGCGGTGTCGATGGACGAGGCGACGGTAGGGTTGACATCGTCGTAGAAGATGTTTGTGAACTGGTCGCACAGGTTCCTTGTGGAGTCCCTCTTGAGCGTTGGAATGGTGTGTGTCATTGTGTGCTATCTTTTGTTATTGTTTTGGTCAAAGTGAGAGTGGGGAGTGAAGAGTTGTTGAGAGTAGTTGAGAGTAGGGAACAGAGAATGAAGAAGAGGAGAGAAGAAGAAAGAAGTGAGTTGAAGGAGGGGACAGAAGAAATAGAAAACAAAAAAGAGGCTCTCAGATCACACCCAGACACCGTCGATTGACTTGACAATGATTGCCATTTATGGATCTCAAGCCACATCTAACGCCGCACTCTTGTCCATCCAAAATAAAACAAAACAAACAATAATGACAATAATGCACACACACACTTGACGTGATATGGGCAAAACGTAATCATTTGAATTGACGAATCAGATTCATTCGAACGGTGAGCAAAAGGAGAAAGAAAAAGAGATGAAAAAGGACAGGGGTCAAAGCAAACGAGGTTCTTTTTTTTTTTTTTTGTCATTTGTACTGTGGTATATACAGAGTGAGCCCAAGGGAAAACAGCAAAGTCAAACCACGTTGTCCCACACACGCACCTCGTGCATCAATCGATCGAAAACAGTGCATCATCACTTTTGCCTAAGCACCGTTCTCCCTAGCTTGGCCAAATGACCGTTCTCACTCCCAGAGCAGGGCACGGAAAAGGGGCGAGCTGAACACTTGATTTGGACACATTCAACAGGGAGACAATTGAAAAAAAAAAGAGGCGCGCCTCTTTCTTTACTATCCTTCTCTGGCCATTTCGTAAGTATTATCTCTCTTATGAATACCTTCACATACCCACGAACCTCATATCAAATGAAACAAGAAAAAGGGAGGAATAGTAAGAGTCAATGGCAGTTTATCAATTGAAGAACAACAACCAGGGGTGCCATTCCTTGGCACGAAACATGGAATTGATGGCAATAACGGTCCAATTCGTCGCTCCGTCCGTGCGGGCATTTTCCAACAAGAAACAATACAGGGGAGAGGTTGGTTATGCATGAGTGAAAGGAAAAGAGTATTTACATGCTGAGTGAGAGTAAAAAAAAAGAGAAAATGCAAAGAGAATCCCATCCGCCCACAAGAGGAAACGCCGATGCGTTTATGTCCTTGTTCGGCCGCGCAAAGGTTAGTCAAGTTGAGAGATAGTCGATGGAAGGACGCTTTAAGGCCCAGCAGCTGATCCCGGTATTGTTCTTGTAACCAGGCAAACAGGCTCAGTCAGTTCATCATTTTTTTTTGTGGAAGAGCTTGGCAACCTCGAATTCTTTGGCCATTGAATCGCCATCCAACGAAACCTTGGCCTAACCCATAGTTACCGTGGTCTTGTACATGCCCAATGTTAGGCAATGGTATCCTGCTCTCAAGTAAATGAGTTCCAGTGTGATGAGAACCCGATGTGCAGTGGTGATAGGAAAGATGAACGGCGAATGTGACATACTTAACTACAAAGGGTAAGGAAGGCGGACACAGCATAACACGCCATTTTAGCAACGACAACTTTCTCTTCTAAAGCGAAACCCTGTAGCAAAGTATTGCAGCAGTCCCTTTCCTTGAGAACATTATCATTGTATACTTGTAATATTATTTTTTATTATTATGAACTACTCATTGTCGTTGCTGTTGTTTACTCAACGAGGCTTGAGTGGTAATGCGAAGAATGAATAGGATGATTAGAATCATGGCTCCTATAAGACTTCATACTCTCGAGTCCACAATCACTGTTGACCCGCCGGATAGACGACCGCGCCGAGGACGACGACACGGCACTAGATGTCGTCCGCTCATGCCGCCGATACCGTCTCTCTGCCGCCCGCGAAGTAGACGGCGAGCCCACCACTGCTGCCACTGCTGCCGCGGCAGTTGTTCCTGTCACCCTAGTAGCCGCACCAACATCGCCCGTTGACCATTCGATTCCCAAATCGCCATCGGGTCCCAAAGTCCTTGACAGATGCTGTGATCGCTCGTCATCGTCGTAAAACTCGGAGAACATAAAGTTGGACTGAACATGGTCTCGGAACCGGCGTAGGGTCGATAGGACGACTGCCAACAAATTGGTGTCGTGCGCTGTCGATGTCGATGTTCCTGTAGATCGTGAGAGCACGCGGCGGTTCCTGAGGTATGTGTCTGCATCCACGGCTACAGTTGGTGCGAAATCGATTTGCATAGGGTCACGATGGTGAGGGTTTGCCCGTTTCCTGGTTTGAAGTCGCTTCAAGGTCGCCACCGAGGCTGCCGCCATGTTTTGTTTGACTTGATCTAAGCGTGCCTGACTCTCTGCCGTATTCACAGCCTCGTCGGATGGTGAAGCAACGTCTTGCTGCTGATCAACTTTGGTAGATGTCGATGTCCTAGACTCTACTGACATGGGCTCATCATGTGAGAGGTGCTGCGCCCAGGCTTTGATCGGACTCTGATTTTTTTAACAAGTTGTGTGTAGAAAATTGAGGACAAGGAAAATAAAATGGTATCAGAAAGACAGAAATGAAGCAACTCAATTACACAACATTTTCACACACATAGTTAAAAATAAATACGAGGAGGTCATAGTGTGCGCAATTTCATCGTTGTACTGCATGGCATGTTTTAAACAACGTACCACGGCATTATCATTGGCATGCAATTCATACTCCTGTGGCTTCAAAGTGCGCAGGGCTTGCTCGAAGGCTTGGAGCCAGCCCATCTTGACAGGTACCTCAATCATCTCTGACAGGTCCTCCATCTCAGACTCATAGATGTTGAAAATGGGCCTCTTGGAGACGACGTGTGGATAGGTGAATGTGGGTCGTGAACTAGTAGACGATGATGGATATCCCTCCAGACTCCTCTGTCGAGACGATTGAACAAGAGACGAGCGTGTGCTTGTGTGTTGCAGGTCGGCGATATTTTGGATCACAGCCTTGAATTCCGAGGAAGAGATGGGACGGCGGGTGGGGGTCTCCTTTGGACGACGATATTGCCGGAAAACAGACGAAGTTCTTGAGGAGGAACTCTCCCAACCTCGCTCGGACTCCATATCAGACTCACGGACTGAGGGTGCACGCTCAACAAAATTGCCTGACCCATCGTGAAAGGGCATCTGGTTCTGGAACTTTGGTTCAGTCACACCAGAGCCGGCGATGCTGCGAGGACTATTGTTGGCAAACGACGGACGAGGGATATGACTCAATGAGGTTGTGGATGCGACAAGGGGAGATGATGATGAGGTATACGAGCGACGAAGGGCAGGGGTGGATAGTACATCGTCATCATCCTCGTGTGACCAGACACCCAAATCCTCGGATTCGCCAAGACTCTCCAGACCATCGCTTGTCAAGTCAGAGAATCCTAGAACACTCGAATGCTCGCCGGTAGGAGCTCTGGAGGGTACAGTGGTAGGGTGGTCGATGCGGGGGCTAGCGACGATTGAAGGGGGTTCTGCAGCCGAAAAGACCTCATCGTACTCGTCCGAGGAGATGCCCCTGCTGGTGGTGGTAGCGTTTGAAAAAGAGTTGTGTCTGTGCTGACTGAGAACGAACTGCCATTCGCGCGTGCGTTGTTGTTGCTGGTCGAGGTATTGCTGTTGTCGCGCTCTGGCGCGAGCGCTGGCAGAGTTACGGATGGAAGTCCATTCGCGATCTGAGGTATTGTCTAGGATGCCGTCCTCTGCTTGGTGGTGATGGTGATGGCTGCTATGGCTGTGATGGTGCTGTGTATGATGGTTGCTGGCCGATGTGTGGACGGTATGGGGGTCTTCCTCGTCAGAATAGACGGCAGTGTGTCTCTGGTAGGGTGTGCGCTGCTTGTAAGTGGCCATTGTTGGAGCGAATGATGCCTTCTGTGCTTTGAGGTTTCAGGAGAAGGTGAAAAAGGAGGGGTCCAGAGGAAAGGAATAATGAAGGTATGTGGGAAGGAAAGGTAAGCGATTGACAATTGAAGGAGAGTGCAAAAATGACTAAAATGACTGCAGAGTCGGAAGACAGCGGAGGAGGGTGGATGAGATATGAGTTGAATGGAAGGTGAGTGAGTGGGTGGGTGGGTAATGGAAACGGGTATATCAAGGAAAGGAGAGGATGAGAGGTCGGAAGGAGGGATGAAGGAAGACAAAGAGGGAGAAAGGGGATAAGAAGAAAGAAAAAAGAGAAAAGATAGAAACGTGGTTAGAACAAAACGAACGATTTTTTCTTTGATAACGATGATCCGTACGAAGGAACAGCGATAACAAGCTGCAGGAGCAAGTGATTGGGTCTTCACTCGCATGTCGCCATCGCTCACTTGGAAGTTCCCATTGTTACAGTCCCTACGCCCAACTTCTCCCAGTTAACACTCCCACTCCCTCTCACACCCATTGCGGTGGTACTCCAGAAATAACCTTTTGCTGGCAGGTGAGGTCAGGATGTGAGGTGGACTGAATCTGAGTTGCACTCTTTCATATCAAATTGCAATCACATCTTTTTGGACAGACGGGAGAAGCGAAAAGGGGACGAAAGGTGGTGGTGCTACCCCAACAGACAAAATGGTGCGATTCCATAGAATTAGACTGCTGCTGCTGCTGCATCATCCCCAAATCATATCTCACTCTCTCTTTCTCATCTCGATTCTCAAAGTGCACTTGTCCCCTTTTTTCCTTCAAATTGTGGTTGTTGTTTTTTTTGCTATTATTCTCTCTGGGTGTAATTTGATTATCAATACAATGGAGAAAGATATCATTGCGAAAAGGGGAGATGGGTACGAGAATGAGGAGAGAATGAGAGAGTAAATGGGATTGGGTTCTTTGTGTTTGGGTGTGGATGTCCATCCCCGTTCGACACCTGCTCTCTTCCCTCCTTCCCAGCACCAACAAATAAACACACATCGCCATTCCGCCGCATGACCCTACTCAATAAACACACATACCCTGTGTCTTGTACTCCCTAAATAGTTTCTTTTTTCGCGTCAGCGTTCTTTGTTGGGTTTGACTTGGGCACAGTGCCTTCTTCTTCTCTCGCTCCAGTCCTCTACTGTCTACTACCCCAAACAATAATGTGTTTGCTGCAAAAAAAAAAAAAAAAAAAAAAAAAGCAATGGGATATGACAAGTAAGAGTCACGAGACAAAGTCAAAAATGGATATGCACATTTTGAGTTAGACACCGACTAGGGAGCAAGGGTAAACCGCAATTAATGCACATTGATCGTGAACATAGATAGAAAGGATCTCAAAACTTACGCACGGCGGGCTTGCTGGCCAGGTCGGTTCTTCTTGGCTTTACCATAGATCTCATCAAACTTGTCGTCGACCCAATCATTCTTATCTTTCTTGCCCTTCTTATCCTTCTTATCCTTCTTGCTGCCCTCGTTCAACGATCCAATAAACATCGATGCCATCGAAGATGACGATCCTGCAGCTGACTTGCCGCCCATGGGCAGGGGGAGTCCGTCCGAGTCATATCCGTCATCTTCCCGCTCAGAGTCACTGATATCTGACAGATCGACGTCGCCCATCTCCTCATCTTCGTCATCCTCGCTTTCCTC
Source organism: Cochlonema odontosperma (assembly GCA_004114315.1). NCBI lineage: Eukaryota > Fungi > Zoopagomycota > Zoopagomycetes > Zoopagales > Cochlonemataceae > Cochlonema > Cochlonema odontosperma. The sequence goes on along the minus strand of QZWT01000303.1, from coordinate 6,104 downwards.
GTTATCGCTCCTCTCTGCCTTCTTGGTATCATTTTGTGTCTTCGCCTTCTTGTTCTAATCATCATCAACAAAAACGACACCACGCATTAGAAAATACAGTGCGTATAAACACGAATTTGATCCGTCGAATCAATTACATCAAGCCCATGGGGTCCATTATTACCTTGAGCTCATCCTGATCATCGCTTCCCTTCCGCTTCTTGTTCTTCTCCTCGTTAGCCTTCTTGCCTGTAATGATATTCTCCAACTCATCCCACAGCTTGGACATGTGTTCCTTGACTGTCTTTGTGTTCGTCAAACGCGCTTCAATGATTTGAATGGTCGCAGCATCCTCCTGTGATCCAGAAGCAGCTGTAGTCTCCTTTTTGGTCGTGTACGGTGCCATGAGAGTATGTGATCCAAGAATAGGGTGCTTGGCCAACTTTGCCACAAACGCGTGCTCCGATAATGAGTCCATGTCCATTTTCTAGGTTTCGAGGATCATTTCAGTGTTAATAACATCTCCAATGATGTATCTCGTTTGCACACTCCAGTGACGCGACAGAAAGGAGAGGTCTCGAAATGTACCTTGACCAGCTCAATCTCGTTCTCAAACTTGGTGACATCCTCCTGGGTCAAATCCTGCTTCTTCTTGTGTACTGGCTTGTCCCCCTCCTCCTTTGCCTCGCCCTTGTTCTCCTTTTCCCTAGAAGAACCAAATCAATTCATAGGAGAAAAGAGAAGTCAGTACATTGGCTCGCATTCGTTCGTAATGTCCCTTTGCAACAAAGTAATGCTAGCGCCGCGATTCCTGTAATGTTCTCGGGACTTACTCGACAGCTTTCCGAGCCTCACGAAGTCGCTTAACAAGCCTCTGAGTCTCAAACGCCTTGGCCTTCACAAACGCCTTCCTGATCTCCTTCTTCGCATGATACTATCCCATACAAACAAACAAAATGCACAAAAAATGTGTCCCGGTTAGCCACCTTTTCCTGAGTCAAAGCCAGTTAACGTAATATCCCATAGTATATCCATGAGCAGAAGAAGGGTGAACCTACAATTTTCTGGCTAATCTTCTGCTCCTTCAACTTCAAAAGCTTCTGGGCAGCTTCACTCAACACCACCGATTCCTGGTCCTGATCCTGACCTTCTTCCACTACTTCAGTTGTAGATGTAGATGCGGTGCCATGTTCCTTTTTCCGCTCGGCCTCAACAATCTTTTTGGCCTTCCTCGAAGTCGACTCTCCAACCTGGGCCTGGAGCTTGATAATCTCCCATCCCAAGTTGTCCTTCTTCTTGCCGCCCTTGTGTTCTCCCTTCTATTTTGTTGAACAGAGTTTGAGAGGGATGAAGAGATGAGTTTTTTGAACGTTTGGAATGGAGGTTGTTGTTGTTGTTTCTGGTCAAGTTATATTTTCTTTGCTGTGTGAGAGCGTCGACTAAGTAGTGCGGCATGGGTTACCATGATGTAGTTGTGTGAGTGTGATGGTAATGGACCGTGCAAGAGTAAAGCTGTTTCGAAGCTACTACCAAAAAAAAAAGAAAAAGGAAGGGCCAAACAACAACAAAGTGACTGTTTCTGTCGAATCACTTCGAATCTCCACCGCTTCAAAAAAACTTTGCCCTTTGACAACCGTGGAAAAAAAAAGTACAGGCCCAAGGCACCATTCGCCAAGTGTCAAAGTGTGCGAGCAACACGCATTCAAAGCATGCATGTGCACAAAGATATTAGAGTAGGAGAGAAGGATAAAAAAAAGGTGATTTTTTTATTACGGAGATCGTCCATGCTCCGTGCGTGTATCGCAACATCCTCTGTTGATACACCATATGCGTCTTTACTGAGTGATTGAAAATACGTCTCCTGCACGCCGCCGTCGTCGCCCTTAGCGTCTGCGGGACTCAGCCTTGGCCGCAGCAGCCTCATCTCTTGCTATATTCCACGAATGCAAAGAAAAAAAAAAACAATGGCGTCTTGTTAGCGCAAAGAACGAAAATGACCGAGCCAGCAGCCCGCAGTAATTTTTTTGTAGTCATTGAGCAAATTAAGATTTTTTGTTATTTTCCAGTCGAACAAAGCAGCAGGACAACAAGCACTCACCCTGGGCTTCGGCCAAACGCTGGGCAGCAGCTTCCTCACGCTTCTGACGGATGATGGCCAAACGAGCCATATCGGCCTTGGCCTGATCAGTCTTGCCCTCCTGGTGCAACTTCCAGTACTTTTGCTTGGCAGCCTCCTTCTCAGCAGCCTCCCTAGTGATATATTCAATCATTTTCGTAGAAACCACACGGAGAAAGAGAGCGGGTCAGTAAAAGAAAGAGTCTGATGATCAAACAGAAAACACATCCAGCAGAAGCGTGGTTTTGCTCCCATTGTTCGCCATTCTTCCTTCCTCTTTTCCAATGGGGTGTGGTTATGAAGTACAAAAAGGTTGCTAATACCTTTCCTTGCGAGACATCTCAATTGGAGTGGTGAGATCCGAAGCCTTCATGATCCTGTTTCCAGAAGCACGGTTGGGGTTGGCGATGTCGCCGGCGGGGGCAGCAGTGGGAGCGGGCTTCTTCTTCTATGGTATGAGAAAAAAAGTTCACAGGGCCAGCGGTGAGTACATCGGTTGTGCACGGCTCTCCTTTGTCCGATCCAGTTTCCTTTGAATGATAGCAAAGGGAACAAGGTGTCCGTGACCATAAGGGGTCAAAGAACAACGTAAAGGAAGACAACCCAACTTACGACGACGACATCCTCCTCCTCAGAAGACTCCTCCTCGGAATCGCTGGCCTCAGACGACTCCTCAGCAGACGAAGACTCCTCCCCGGACTCTTCTCTGTCACGGTACTATCCACAATAATAAGTTCAAGAAAATAAAGACAGGAATGAATGATTAGTTTGCTTAGCCTTCGTTATGCTTTGTCGTTATTGTTGCCATCAGATCCGCATGGGCACGTTTTGTTTCGGTCCACTTCTCTTCCGTGTGCTGATTGCAGGAAGTAGAGAACAAGAAGAAAGAGAGCACATACGGCGTTGTTGGTGTGGACGGCTTCGATGCGACGAGAGAAGGTTCTGCCACCTCCGCGCTGGGGCTTCTTGAATTTTCCTCCGGCCATGGTTGATGATTAGTGGATGATGTGAGAGTTGAAGGTTGAGGAGAAAAAGAAATGAAAAAAGAAGCGTGTGGTCTGTTGACTTGGAGGGAAATTTTATCGACCGTCGGCGTTTTTTTTGTCTCTCCGTCCGCCGCCCCCACCCAGGAGACGAGGCATCTTGGTTCGCAGAGAAAAAAAATACGTTTTATTACAAGTACGTTCCAAACTAATTCCCTTGCACTGGCTGGCCTTATTGCTCCTTGCCAAGAGCAGAGAGCTGCTGGAGGAACTCCTTGGGGTTTAGCACCTCTGTCGATCCATACGTAATCTTCTTCTTGATCGTCTGTCTCTGTGCATATTCGTTCAGGTTCTGGTACTCCACATAGTTACCTCCTCCTACAACAAACACAATCGCCTCCTGGAAGGGCGTCCGCGTGCGTGGCATCTTGGCATTCGACGCCCGGCTGACCTTGGGATCAAAATACAAAAAGTCCTCGTTCGTCTCGTTCGCGCCTCCACCTGGCTCCATAATCGACTCGATAATCCTCGTCATCGGCAAATCCTTCTTTGTCGGCAAGAAGTTCTTTACACCCGCCAACAAGTTCTCAAACCCCCCTCCCAATCCACCTGATCCCAAGTGATCCGACAGCTATGAGGTCATCAAGCGAAAAATAGAGTTAGTCAACCGATTCAGTACTATTGAAGCACTGCTGGTCAATGTAACACCGCACAAAGCAGGTATAAAAAAATTACCTTGTTTCCAATGTTGCCGAGGCGGTTGAGAAGATAATCGGGGCGACCAAAGCTCTGGGGAGGCTGCTGGGTCATGTTGGTCATACGGGTGTAAGCACGAACACCCTTGACATATCGGAGAGGGGCAAGATCACAGCCCGCCTTCACCAATGCATCCTCATACTCCTGCATCACGTCGCTAGGGATATCCTCCTGAACCGAGAGATAGTAGATCAAAAAGAGACGCATCTTGTCGTCTGCCACCTTCTTCTCTGGATCATTGATCGCCTCCAGGATGTTGGCCTTTGTTTGCTTGGTGATCGACTCTTCCATCTGGAAGAGGGTATCCAGTTGCCTGTCTTTGATTCCCTGCAGCAATCCAGTGGCAATGTTCATGTGCATATCCAATGTTGCCTTTCTTGCAGTGAGCTCGGGAAGAGCCGTGATCGCTGTCTTCAAATGCTTTGCGCCTGATGAGAAGTCACTAATGATGGAAAATGAGCGGCGTTAGGTAATCATACTTGACAACATCTTCTCGACAACGATCCTGAGATACTTACAGCTGGCTGACATCGTCTAAACTGCTGACACCGCTCATCTGGGAGATCTGTGCGGCGTCTTTCTTGTACTTTGTCAACTCGCTGTCAATCTCCTCTGCGACCTGAGGGAAAGGAGCCGACGCGTTCTTGTTCCAGAAAAAGTCCTTGGCTTCAATATCGTATTTCTTCTTGACCTGACGTCCATTCTCCTCTGTCTGGTAGTTGCAAATTTGTAAATAGCAAGGTCGTGTGTGTTAGCTCCATGCGCAACAAATAATTATGACATCGCCAACTCGTCCAATTAAACTGAGGAACGCCTTAGAGCCCCGCAAATTACCTGGACAACAATTTCGTTCAACCTCATGTCCATGACATCATGAACAAGAGCCTGGTAGGTCCAAGAGTGACTGAGAATGGGGACCAAATCCATGTTGCGGTCCAGAATGACAAGAACAGGTCGCTGAAAGTTCATGGTGTTGGAATCTGAAAAGAGGTTGTTCCTGCTGTTCATGACATGATCTCTCAAGCGGCTGTCCAGTTTCTTAGCCAACATCTCTGCTGCTCCACTCCGAGGGCATCGAATGATTGGAATGACGCCTAGATCAAGGTGTAAATGGGTTGTGTACGAAGTTAGTTCATCATCTCAGAGTTATAAGCACGCGTCCCATGGAAGCAAATAACCCCCCAAATGCGGCTTACCCATAGTAGCAAGGACGGAAAAGAGGGAGCTGGCTGCCTTGTCGATTGACGCCTCGATTGCAGTCTCAGGGGCGGTGGGGTCGTGAAGAGCCAAGTATGACTGGCGATCATTGAGCGAGAACATGTTGGGTTCCGAGCAGGTAAAGTTCAGATATTGATCGTAAACCTGCTGGATCTGTGCCGAGCTTCCGCTCGGGATCGTCGAAGCGGCCAGTTCCTCCATTAGCGGTCGTGGTATTACTGAAGAAAAGTTGATGTAGTAAGAGTCGTACAAGTGGTTCGAAAGATCCTATGATAGAGATAAGTCCAGTGTGGATTATGCGCATTGGGATGTTAGGTTCATCGCTCTCCTTGGTGTTCAAGATGCAAAGTATCAACTTCCTGAATGGTTGTGTTGGCTTGGGGCGAGTAGACAGGCACTCACCTCGCTGATCCTGCGAATGTTGTCGGAAGTTGGCTCTACAAAGTAGATAGCAGGCACGTCCGGAATGGGCTGTCGCTCGTTCTTCAGAAGCCTAGTAACATACACACAATAAAGTAGTATCATGAGTACAAATTATAATGGCTCGTTCGTCGCAACCGAGGATGTCATATCGCCAACAAGAGAGCGCTTGGGATAGAGGGACTTACATGTGGACGGTCACACCGTTTTCACGAAGGTCATTGACGCGCAGGACAGAAGAGATGACATCCCTACCGAACGCATCAAAGATCAGCACCTTCCACTCTGCATTGGAAGCCATGGGAATGACTTGGTCGGCAGAGACAGGCTCTGGCTTTTGGTTGAGGTTGAGCATGGCAGCGATGGCAGCTAGAAGAGTTCAAGATGACAATATAGGAGACAGGGCGAGGGATGATGATTGAGTGCATGTGTGAGTTTGGGAACGAGTGAGGAAGAATGAGGACTGTCGAGGGCGGCTGCATGCTTCTTGAGAATAGAGCAAAAAGAGGGTGTTTACCGATTTGCTGCTCCCGCAAAGAGGGGTCCCTTGGTGTCTGTGCCATGGTTAAGCGAGGGAAAGTGAGAAGTGAAGGGTTGATGATGGGGCAGACAAAAGTAATAAAAAGAAAGAA
>QZWT01000302.1:0-15621 GCA_004114315.1 Cochlonema odontosperma | reverse complement strand
TGTCGCTCCAGTACCCGCCGTCGCCCTGCACATCCTTGGAGAGTGCCAAGTAGACGGGGGTGTCTGCTCCCTCCTCTACACAGTATGGCTAGTACTCGGACTACAGTCTTGACACGCTCTCCTTGCTGCTGCATTGTCAAAAGAACGATCCGCCATGTTTGTCATAAGCACTGTTTGTGCTACTGCTGCTGTCGGCGTTCGACCACTGATTGAATGCAAATTTTCTTATTTTATTCCTCAGCTTCAGCCTCTTCACCCATGTTTGCCAGTGCACTCTTGATTGTCAAGCATTTTTCCTTCATGATCTTCACCGACTCTACAAACAGCTCCGCCGGCGATAGTGCGCCAGTGCTCTCGATGCTGAAGAGAAAGTGGTCCCGAACATGCGCCAGCTGCACTATGTCCTGGAACTCCGCATGGCGCAGTACTTCACGGTCCATTGTGTACAATCGAGCATTCTCCACCACTGCTTCCTTCTCTCCTACCGGGGCATTTAGCGGCTGTACACAGGCGTGTGGACGTGGCAAACCATGGCGATTGGTGGTCACTTTGATGACACCAGACGGAAACAGCTTTTGGAACCGATCTGCGGCGTCGCCTTGGATAGGCTGCTTGAGAATGATTTCCGGCAGAAGTCGGTAGAAGGCCGTGGCTTGCACTGTTAGATACACGCTTCACGCGTTACGAGCACATACCAACAGGTGACCATTTGGCGTGTACTTGCCCAGTGCCCTTTTCACAATGCAAGTCAGCTTCAATCTCCTGGCCCGGTCGCAGCTTGACCAGCAGAATGTTCAGATTCGCAGGTGCAATGGTGTCTGCTTGGAACCGCTCCGCTTGGTCTGCCTGTGGTATCCACTCCAAGTGCCGAGAATAGACTACCACTCGGCAGTCAGACATGCTCCCCGCGTGCAGACGGCGAACCACTCGAGTTGATGTACAACTTCTCGGGATCCTTCTCTCCCTCTGCAGCCTCGGGATTCAAGGTGCATTTGACTGCCAGTTTGAACACCAGCGTGTTCAGGTCTGTTGGTGGGTGGTCGGGTTCGCGGAACTTGAAGAGTCTTGCGTCTGCGTTGATGGGCACCAGGCCAAGCCGCTGTGCAAGCACCTCGTCGTGCATCACGCTGGTATTGTTCCAGATGTAGACTTTCTCTATCGCAAACGTCGGCACTTCCGCCAACAGAATACGCCGAAAAGCGTTCGCCATTGCTGCGTGAATGTGCACCAGATCGAACTCCATGGCTGTGGAAGAGACGTTAATAATTTTTACACGGCATTCCTGTGCCGCGTTATAGTTGTGTTTTGCAAGAAGAAGAGGAAGAGGAAGAGGTGGAATTACCTGGCGAAATTGCTCAAGATTCCATGCGTGCTCCAGGTCAAAAAGATGCTGTGGAAAGTCCATGGCAGATACCTGCCTCTGTTTTAGAACACGCGTGCGATCGGGAACTCACATTATGGACATGATCTCGCTCGAGCAGGACGTGTGCGCTGTTCGACATGTGTGGATCTAAGAGACGTCACAAAAAATACGATGTGGCGTGGATTGTTGCTGCTGTCGTGGTGCTCACGAAAATGCGATTTCAGGCGCAGTGACATGTTTGACATTGATGTTTTAGTGAGGGACACCATGGCATCTTCTCTAGGGCAAACAATAGAAAGAAATGGCGCCATACAAACCAAATCATATTCCTTGAAGTTATACAGATGATACGTGTTGCACTGTTTCCTCAAGCACCACTGATCTATACATGTCACCAAACATAATACGGGCCTTTTCCTCTTCCGACAGATCCTTCGTTTTGGACTCGTACTAACAAAAGTAAGCAACAAATCCACTCGAGCACGGCTGTGCAGCGAAGTGACGAATCTTACCTGCAAAGTATCGCGAACAATTTTTGTGCCTTTTCTGTACGCGTGGATGATTAGTTAGTTATGCTTGCATGTAGAGCAAAACGTACTTGATGCCACTCATAATAATACGTGTTCCGGCACGCTGTTTGAACGCGCGTCGTCCAAAACGAATACTGCTGGAAGACTCGAGACTGTTGTCCGAATCTCTATCCTCTCCGTCTTCTGCGCTCATTGCTGTCGTCGTGGGTAGTGCTTCTCCTTCGTTGACTTGCTTTCCTTCCACAGGCACAGGCGCGTTTTTCGGTCGCGATGTAAACAATTTCTCCTTGATCAGCGCACCGGTGTGAGAAAATACGGTGCCAATCATGTCTATGCCCATGCCAGTTAAATATGCAGATACAAGCAGTAGGATCGCGGTGTACGGACCTCGTTTCACCTGTTCCACAATATCAAGCGTAGTCCATGTCTTGTTTCGATACTCAAATGTGGGGAAAGTAAACATGAAGCCGTAGATGTCCTCGATGTTTTTCTCCTTAGCACCCTGGACAATGCGATAAGAATCGAGAACGCAGGGAAAGGACGCAGGTTACCCGATAGCTCAAGTTCACAGAGAAACTCGGCACTTTGATACAAATATACGTGCGATTCTGTAGTATGTGTCAGCACAGCTGGAGCAAACACCAGCAAAGGACATGCCTTAGAAGCGCGTGATTTCATTTTAGAAAGCGAAGTATCAACGGTTGCTTTCAAGGCCGTGGCCGAGGATTCACGTCGGTCACCTTGCTTTCCACTGCCAAAGGCTACAATCGATTTCCTCTCCTCTTCCACAAGTGTTCTCGTGCCGTTTATACTGGTAGTGTCTTCGCCAACCAGTATTGTATTTTTACGCTTTGAGGTCAAGCCTGGCGATAGCAAATCCTGGTTTGAGTCGGAAGTGAGTGTGCGTGTCCGGCTACGCGACATGGACACGGGTTTGCCGTCCAGCTCGTCTGCTCCTTTATTTTTCTTGTTGTCGGGGAAGAAGTAGCTGACAAGCCTTTTGGCTGTTTCGTAGGTCAACTGCAGCTTCAGAGGAAACACGTCGATGTCCAACAGCTCCACCACCTCGATTCCAGCCACCGGTGGCATCTGACGCCACACACAACGCAGCATTTTTTGCCGCTGAAAATCAACAGGCCCGCGCAGGTTTTCTGTATACGGAAACAGCACCTCGGTGAAGTAGGACCCCGGCAGACGATTGGTGATGCTCATTCTTTCGATGTCCAGTGTGTTTTGCATTGAATTGTCCTCGTTCAGTACAATCGTCAGACTAGCTCCCATGATTGATGTTTCACACAATGGCTTCTGGTCCTCCAGTAGCCTATTCGTGGTGAGCAAAAGACGCGACAACAACACGCATGGAAGCACTGCTCATACATCAACCAAATGATCTCATCGGCAATGACTGTAGCACGCACGCTCTTTTGGATGTCTCTGCTTTTGCTAGAAAACTGCTGTGACCGCGTGATCCCCTCCATCACAATGTACAAGTAGTTCTCGATGTCCACCACTTGTTTACTGACCGCAGCAAAGCTGCTAAGCTGCTGGTCGTTAAGCACCTCCACGCGTCGCTCGTACTGGTTGGCAATGTCTTTCAGCGAGCGAATCTTCTCCTGAAGTCCCATGACAACCTCCGCAACGTTCCCGAACTCTCCAGACGACGTGGACAACATCACGCTCTTCACTTGGTCCAGCCGTTCTTTTTGGACCGGTTCTTTGTACACGAGCAAGTCGATTGCAATGACCATCAACTCGCTAAACTGCTCTGAATCCACTGCCATGGCCAGCTCAGGGAGGTGGACAAATATGTGGTCTGCACGCTCGTTTGCCTCAGCAGACTCCTCGTCCAGCCCGAATTTGTCTCGCCGCACAGTTTGCGCCATTCTCAGAGGATTTTTCCTGTCGTATATCAGCACCGCCGACGTTTTCTCCACCATGCGCTGGAATAGACCCGTCTCGCCGTCGTGGTCAATCAACAGCTCAAGCGGCACCCATACAGGCCAAGTGCTGCTGGACCCAGTGCCGTATGTGAAGGAAGAGTAGCCAAAGTGTGAGCTTTCAAACTGCTCATGGAAGGCCAGATACAGTTGCAAATTGCTCACTCGCAGCTCCAGCTTAGACCTAATCAGCTCGTTGTTCACATCCGCGTAGTATTCCGGATCCAGCACCGACATTGCCTGCAGCTGTATACTCTCCGAGGCCAGGTACACCATGCCCGGCGCATCCACACTCACTTGGAAACGCACTTGGGTATGCAACAGCTGCACTACCACATTATTCTCCAGCACGTATTCGTCTGGGACAGCGTCTATCGAATTGTGAACCGCATCAATCGACTCTTCCTCCTCTCCGGTGCCAATGATTTGCTGAATGAGATCCTCCACCACTTCCGTACTTGTTCCCGACGTTTGCTGGCGGATTAAGTGGGCACCCTGCGCTGGCGGTTTTGGTATGTCACGATCCTTGCGCCGGTTCAGATCGCGCAGTGCTTTTATCGCGGTGGTTGACATATAGTAATTCAGCGCATAGTATTGTTCCTGAGAAGCAGTCAGCCGGTAGATGCCATTTCGCGACGGTATCGACCAAATGATGCTCGCGTTGTGGATCACCACACGGTGGTCAAACGATGCGCTCTCAGCGTCCGTCAGCATGCCGTCGATCATATGTTCGGTCGCAGCGTCGTCCATGAGCACTGCGTTAAGACTGGAGTCACGCATTCTGTGCACATGCCGTTCCACCAGCTCTTTCTTACTCCTCAGCTCTCCCACCTGCGCCTTCAGCAGTTTAATTTCCTACACGCGATGGTTAATCCTTTTCCTCTCTCTCTCTCCCAAGCACTCCTGTTTACTTGCCTGCTTGAGCTCATCCACCAGATCCACATCTTCTATCATGTTCTGCTCGAATAAGCGCATCTGCGTTTCCATTTCCTTGATTTCGTCCATAAGCTCTTGCCTTCGGATCGAAAACAGATCAATCTGCACAGAACGGATGTCTTTGCTCTTCGTGCGCTGGATGCTCAGATGCTCTTCTCCGTCTGTGTGCTGGCGGAAATAGGCAGCACGCGGAGCCCAGATAAACGGCTCCATGTGGATCACTTCCGTGTCTATGGATACTGGCTCCATGTCCAGTTCTGTATAGTCCATGTTGTCGTACCATCCAACGTCCTGGTTCTCCAGTGATGTTGTGGATTCCGACTCGAAATGCACGCCGATCTCGTCCAGCTTATCCGGCTCCAGATTCAAGCCAGCAGCAGTGCCAATCACACGCACGTCCAGCTCCACCAGGTCAACAACCGCATCCTCGATCACGAACTCTTGATCTTGCAGTATGCGCTTCTGGTTCGCAAGCAGCTTCTTGCGCTGCCGCAAAAGAACGACCTCCGCATAAAGGGATTGAACTCGCAATTTTGATCCCACCAGAATCGGCTCGCCAATGTCGCCACCGATCCGCGCTTGCCGGTGAACGAATGCCACTGCGAACGGCGACAGATAGAACTGTGCACAGATAGTACGAATATGCCGCAAGAGATTAGGCGCAACCTCGCTCTCCTCTCGCGGATATATCGGTCCTACTTTGATGGGCGGGCAATGAAACATCGTGAAAACGCGCTGAAGACGAGTGATCAATCGCGTGCTGAGATGTCCATTGTTCTTAGCACCGTGCCCACCAAAATTCACACCAAGCGAAATGTGTATATTGTCAGTCCGGTAGAATCGAAAAGCGTCGTGGTCCTGTGTTCGATGAAATGTTAGCACCACCAGTAGAAATACACCACACACACGCATGCACATACACACACATGCACACACATGCACACATACCGTTTCAGTAAATTCTGGCATCATAGTGCAAATTTGCCAGTGCGGTTGACGCGGCTGGCCATCTTCACGTTGCAGCTTCACAGCTAGATCAATGGCTATGCCAGTGCAAACACACAGCAGCTTCTCCATACTGAAACTGCTTTTGTCCTTCTCGTTGGGCACACCAAACTGAATCTCCCTACATTTCAGCTGCACTAGCTTATGCGGGTCTCCAATCTCAATGCTGAGCGCTCGGCACACAATTTCAAAGCCCGTGCTGACCGGATCGGTTGCGTAAGCGTCCATTCCTCCACGAAGCGACACGTGCACCTCGTCGCTATCCGACCAGCTCACGGTGATTCGGCCGTGAAGTATCAGTGCCAACTTGTCCCAGAATCCAAGGGGTGGACTCAAATCGCCTTTTTTCTCGGTTGGACCAGTGTCGAACGCGTATGTCAGCTCCTGTATCACTGGATCCATAAACGGGCCCCACATGACGCACGCAGGTCTGGTGGATACAAATTGCAAGCGTCCATCACCATACACCTTGACGGGCGATATTGTCCGTCCAATTTGAACTGCCACCTGATCGACAATATGCACGCTTACACGGCGAAAGGCAAAATGTTCCGGCATCTGTTCTTGAATGATGAGAAAGCCGTCAATCTCAAAACACGGTTTCTCCGGGTGCTCCGGATCAGCGGGAATGTGAACGAACGGAATGGGAAAGTCGCGCGTGCGCACCACCGTCTCGCCCACCGTCAGCTGCACCTTCATCGGCACTAGTACGTCATACGCAAAGTCTAGTGGTGTGCAGCCGTCCATTTTCGAAATAACCGCTGGCGCACCTTCAAGCCCGAACTCCGGAGGCCACACGTGGGCCATGAGGTGTTTGGCTCGCGCTTGCATCAGAGGTGCATCCGTTGCTTTGTCTAGCGAATGCTTTTTCATCTTCCGAATCCAGTTCTGACTGTTGTATTCGTGCAGCTTAGCAAAGGCGGTTGCCTTCGCATTCGTGCCGCCATTGGGTTTTCGCCTTGTCGCCAGACTGGAGCTATCCGATCGGTCACCAGACAAAGCCGACGAAGCGTCGCTTGCTACTTTCTCCAAATTGGTCAGTTTGAACTCCAGCGCGTCCATCCGGGACAGCCGCTCCTTCTGCTCCAGCAAACCGAGGCGAAATATGCGAGAAAGCGCTAGCTCAAACGCAGAATCCTCCACCTCAAACACAAATTCGTCCACTTTCACCGACATGGGCGGCAAGAGAATGTGTGCGTCGGTGTACGGCGGATCCTGGCCGTCTAGTACATGTGCGACCACCACCTTGATCGCTTTCACAGTACTGTTTAGCTGATCGAAAAATAGCTCGATCCGATATCGATCCGGTTGCCGAACAAGCGCGGATGCAATATGGCCATGTACATGCGCATTCAGCGCTAGCTTCTGAAGCACATGCACCTTTTCAGCCACGATCAATTCATTGCAAGGCGTGTCGTCATCCAGGCTCGCAACCAACAGTCGAACAGACGCCACATCACATTCGCCCACGCCATGTGTAATCGTTCCGTGCGCCTTGGATATTTCCACCGCCGCGTCAATACTGCCGGAAAGGTGCATTGCAAGATTGACGTATGTCACTTCAATAGCTGCTCGCACCGCTACACTGTTCGGATGAGGCAGCGGTTGCATAGGAATAAGCGCTTTGTCACGCTGAAAGCGTGTTGCCATGCGAGCGATTGGAAGAACACGTCCAATGCCCGCAAGAACGGAGTACACGGCGAACACGCTAAGCTCTGCGAAAATGCGATCGATTCGCCCGTCGATGAACACCTCCTCCCTCTCACTCAGGTTGATGAGCGCGTCGATTCGCGGGACGTGTACGAGGCCACCGCGCTTAGAGCCATGCTCTTCTGCAAACGCGTCGAGTGCAATTCCGTGTACACCCACTGCTACGCAAAGAGACTGAGTCTTGCTCGTAGACGCGTCGATGGTGTAGATCGAGGGACGCTGAAACTCCGCCAGATCTATGCCAAACCGGATGCCCCGCAATTTTTCGTCAGCTGGATCAGCTTGGCCAAATAGTGTGACGGAAGTGTCGGCGCATAAAACATGCAAGTCAATGTTGTCGAATAGCGCACCGATTGGAGACATGGGGGCCGCTGACATCCTCAATGATGTTGCATCTGGAGCGAAGGCGAGCGTGGACGCAGTTGCTGGAAGCAATGGGATCTCACGAAGCAAAGCACATACAATCTCAGAGCCAGCGGGACCTAATCGGACACACAGGCTCTTGATATCAAGCAGTACAGTGGTAGGCACACTTCGCACCGCTGCGTTGCTTCGCGCTCGTGCGTCAATAGACAGCGAAGTGTGCTCCACCTGAGCCAGGGTGTGATCGTCAGTGCCATTTGTGACATTCATTTTGACAGCATGCACACTGCACGCAACCGTGATCAGATGCTGATCTGCCTTGGACTGCAGGTGGCCGGAAGCGTGGATCTCATTGATCGCAACGTTGAGCGCATCTCCATTAGGCTGCGTTCGAAACCGAAAGCTGATTTCTGGCACAAACACGCTCAGTTCGATGATGGGAAGAAAATCGAGCCCGGGAACACAAGTTTCTTTCTTGGAAGCTGACGGTGTAGTAGCGTCAGCTTGGAGATTCAACACAAGCATGTCGGGGAGTCGTAAAGGCATGAGTGCTGCAATATCGCGCGACTCCAGATTGATCCTGGGCTTGCTCAACACCACCAACACGGAGATGCCTTCCTGCAGTGTGCTTCCGCTCAGCGCGGTCAGACTGACCTTGCACTTGCCCAGTTTCGTTATTCTACACTCTTCGCTGTAGCCAGGTAGGCCAGTAATGCAAGCTTCTATACTTCGGATCCGGCCTTCTACGCCAGTCGATCTATCACGATGTTTGGAGACACCACCACGTATGCCAAACGCAATTTCATTGAGGGTGAGGGAGAATGATGGCGGCGTCCAGTCGATGTCAGAGTCGGCGGCGAACGGGTTGCAACACGGATCATCGACCAGCGAAAGATCGCACTGAACGCGTGAGATTTTCAGTGTGAGCTTTCGCAGTGTTTTGAGAATATTGATCGACGGCGGTGGTGGCTCTGCGACTGGGGTCATCTGACCGACCGTTGAATTATCGTCGGTCGCACTAGACCAGCTAGACTCGTCGTCGGAGAACAAAGGTTCCATCTCTGATTCGTCGGCAGGGGTGGTGTCCGAGGATACCGCAGCCAGACTGGTATCTTTGCTCGACTGCTCGATTGCCAACTGCAAGCGATGCTCAGCCAACTTCTCTGCTCGTTTCAGACTAGCCACGAGCAGGCCGAGCTGAGTAGCGTCGATGCTGATGGCGCCAAAGCTGACATCCGTGTGTATTCGATCGACTTCAGAGAAATCGGGCTGAAGACCGCCACTCACAGCAACAACTATTTCGGGAACACGCACCAACGGCACACGAATGGTGTCATCCACATGCGCAGACACGTCGGATATCGACATATCCATGTTAAACGGAAGCCGAGATGCCGGCGAATGGCGTCCGGGAGAGAACAGCTTTATGCCAAATCGAAGCGTACCAAGCTGTGCAACCAGCAACTGATCCCCAAGCTGAAACACCAACGAGTCCATGCGCAACTCGAAGCCGTTTGCGATACAGGAGAGTATAGAGTATAGCAGGTGTACACCTGGGAGTATCTTGCCAAACACGAGCTTTTTGCTGGCGATGGTCGGTGTATGTGCTCCAGACGGCACACTAAGCGGAGCATCTGGTTTGCTCGGAAGCGGGAACGGCACGGTGATCTGCAGACCCTCAACAAGAAGGCCCCACCAGCGCCACTGGTTGCCAACATGGGGTCGCTGGAAGAAGAGCCGCACGGTATGTACACGCAGAATGGGCTCGGGCGAAAGCGCGGGGATGCGCAAGCAGATGCTGCGGAGTGTTCTAAACGACACACCGCCGACGGTGATCCCGATTGCTTTTGCGAAAACAGCATTGAGAATCAGCAAGCTGCTGAGGTAGGACAGAAAGAGTGTCAGTATTACTGCCGGGACAAGCGTAATGAGTATGGGGCTGATGAGAAACATGGAGGCGCGTCAGTGACGAAGCACGCCTTGCGCTGCTGTTTTACTATTGCTTTCGCTTGCTTTAGCTGCAACGCACTACATCACTGCGTTCCGGTATTTTGTGTGTTTCTGCAAAACAATTGCAGCTACTGGAAGGGTTTCGTGGAGTGCTTGGTAGGGTGTGGGATGGAGAATGGAGCGTGGAGGAGGAGGATGGAGGATGGAGGATGGAGCGTGGAGGAGGAGAATGGAGGATGGAGGATGGGTATGCTATGAAAAGTGTCTTTGTTTGTCGTCGTGCGATAGAATAGGTGGCAGATGCTTTGATCCATGCTTCCCTCGCAGGATCTTTACACACATAGCGGTTAGCGACTGTCTTTTATTGCAGTCTAAAGAAGAACAGCTTCGGCTACGTGTTGCTTACAGATCCGTGACGATGTGCTCTGGCTCCATGCCTTCGTAGCAGATCTTGTAAACGCGCGTGAACAGAGGGAAGCTGCGTGGGGAGAAGCAAGGTGAATCGTTGCACGCGTCAATCATGCAGAACACTTACTCTTCGGTCATATTCCGCTCCACAAGAATATCGTGCACTTCCTTGGCGGTGATGGTACCTTGCAGTTTTTGGCCATTCAACATGTCTTGTTCCAGTTCTTCAAACGACTACCCATCTTGACACCTGTGTCCATCCGTATCCCCCTTACCTTGCCAGTCACCACGCGTGCTTCTGCCACTTTGCGGTTTCTGCCGCCCAAGCAGGTGGTGATCACGTCTGCGACACCGCAGCTTTCAAAGAAGGTCTCCTGCTTGACACCGTGCCAGAACCGTTCGGCAAACGATTTCATCTCCACCAGTCCAATGCGGATAACCGCTGCTTTTGTGTTGCTGCCGTAGCCCAGCCCATCCACCAAACCGGCCGCGATAGCCACAATGTTTTTCAATGCGCCGCAAATCTCCACACCAGACACATCATTAATGGTCCGCACGCGAAACCACGACGTCTGGAATAAGGACTGGAACATATCTCCATTGGCCTTCACGTTGTATCCGATGGTAGTCTCGCAGAACTTCTCGGCAGCCACTTCATTTGCGATGTTCGCGCCCATTAACACAGACATGTCGATTTTGAGACTGTCGGTGATGAGTTGTGAGAGCAGGTTGAGCCCTTTGGTGCTCGCATCCACGCCCTTGATCAGAGATATTCCACGTGCACCTGGCATGATATGCGATTGCAGTTGCTTGCATACATTTGGAACAAACTAGCCACGTGTTCAGAGGCCCGCGTAGGCATGCGCGTGCATACCTGGTGCGGGATGACGAAAACGAGAATAGAGGCGTCGCGTACTGCGGTGACCAGGTCGGGCACAGCGCGTACATTGGCAGGCAGCTTGATGCCAGGCAAGTACTTCACATTTTCATGCTCGGTGTTGATGATGTCTGTCAGTTTGCGGTCGTTGACCAGCTCCTCGAACACCCACATATTGACTACAGGATCAAAAGCGGGGTGGCGTGGCACATTTAGGCCCAAGATCTTAGCAATGGCAGAACCCCTACGCTTTGTCAGACCGCTCGCCCACTTCCGCCGCCCACCAGTTTCCCGATCCGATAATGGCGACGCGTTCGATGGAAGGCATGACAGCAAAGAAGGAGAAGGCGCGAGAATTGTGAAGAGGAAAAAGCGTCACTGTCTGGTGAAATGCTTCGCGCCACGCAACGGCTGCGCGTCAATGCAACTCCCACGCTGGCCCGCGTAAGCAAGCGCCTGCCCACACTGCCACAGAAATGGAAATAGTTGCGCGAGGCTGGACTGTTGCGCGAGGCTGCTTTTATCAATGGCGCGTGGAAGAAGTCAGACACAACGTTCTCGGTAACAGGTGCGTGTAGAGTAAGGAAGTGGTGCAGGCATACGAGCGTGGCCGTCGTAGATCCTGGCAACGGTGAGCATGTTGCGAGTGTGCCAGACCTGTCCGGTGCGGAAACACAGGAAGCCATCAAAGCGGCGTCTGACGCGTTTCCCGGCTGGCGAGACACGTCTAGTAAGGTGAAAGTGGTGTTACTGGCGATCTGCGATTCGCGATCTGCACCGTGTTGCATGCAGCTCACATTCCCTCCGTCGACGAACACAGATTCGGCACGATGTCATGATGCGTTGGCACGCGCTGACGATTGAGCATAAGGAAGACCTTGCCACGTTAATTACACTTGAAAATGGCAAAGTAGCGCACCGTGGTTGTGCATGCGCCGCTGACTGATACATGCCTATGCCACCGGAATAGTCCTACAAGGAATCACTGGGAGAGATCAGCTACGGCGCTTCGTTTATTCAGTGGTTTGCCGAAGAGTCGCGTCGCATCTACGGCGATATCATCCCGAGCCCAAATGCAGGACAGCGCTTTTTCACACTCAAAGAACCGGTCGGCGTGTGTGCAATCATCACGCCGTGGAGTACGTGCTCGGGGCGTAGCGACGAGGAAGGTTAGAGTGCTGGTGTGGCTGACACTCCTAGATTTTCCCAATGCAATGATTACACGCAAGGTATGTCGTCACCGACGACACATGCTCACGAAGGAAGGTCAGCGCAGCAATAGCCGCTGGTAGGTGAAGCGCTTCCTTGCATCGATTCGCACATGCACCCACGCGCCTCTATCGTTGTCTCTCACCTGCTCCTACAGGATGCACTACAGTGATTAAACCAGGTACACAGCATCCACGCGCGCGTCCATCCGCTCATACGAGGCCAAACCATAGCATCGGAAACCCCGCTCTCTGCCCTGG
Organism: Cochlonema odontosperma; assembly: GCA_004114315.1. Taxonomy (NCBI): domain Eukaryota; kingdom Fungi; phylum Zoopagomycota; class Zoopagomycetes; order Zoopagales; family Cochlonemataceae; genus Cochlonema; species Cochlonema odontosperma. Next base: position 3,073 of record QZWT01000302.1, on the reverse strand, counting down.
CATTGTGCGAACTCGCGCATCGAGCCGGCGTGCCACCAGGCGTCATCAATTGCGTGACCACACACCAACAACTGTTGGAAGTGAGCGATGTTCTGATTCGCAATCCCGATGTTCGCAAAATCTCGTTCACCGGCTCGGTAAGATGCATGCGTGTCGTAGCGTCCCAACAACTGTACTCATATGTATACACATCATCCATCTAGACTGCGGTTGGGAAAAAAATCGCAGCAAAAGCAGCAGAGGGAATGAAGCGCTTGTCCCTGGAGCTGGGGGGAAATGCGCCGTTCATTGTGTTTGGTATGCGGTGCATGCTTCGGCTCTACAGTAGCACTCATCGATGCGATAGAGGATGCGGATGTGGAGGCAGCTGTCGAAGGTATATGCACGCGTGAGCACAAACGCACACAACTCACACACTTCGTGCAACCCACACAACCACGGAAACAGGTCTGCTGGCGGCTAAACTCCGCAACACCGGGCAAGCCTGTGTGGCGGCGAATCGTATTCTCGTGCACACTAGCATACACGATGCCTTCGTTGCACAACTTCACGCCCGCATTGCTGACACGGTTCGTTTGGGCTATGGCCTTGCTTCACACACAACACATGGACCACTCATCCACGCACGTGCGGTTGACAAAGTCCGTCGTCATGTGGAGGATGCGGTGGCGCGTGGTGCGACGCAGCTTGTTGACACAGCGCATGCCGCCGATCCCTTGGTGATCAGCCGTGCTCGTCCGTTCTTTCCACCCACGATTCTGACTGGCGTCACGCCCGAGATGAGCGTGTGGCAGGAGGAAACGTTCGGACCAGTGATACCGGTGTGTCGGTTCATGCACGAAGCCGAGGCAGTGACTATGGCGAATGCCACCACAGTCGGGCTTGCCGCCTACTTCTGGACACAGGATATGGCGCGGGTGTGGCGTGTGGCAGAGCACTTGCAAGTGGGAATGGTGGGCATCAACTCGGGGCTGGTGAGCTCGGAGGTGGCACCGTTTGGAGGTGTGAAGGAGAGTGGCTATGGGCGTGAAGGATCTCGCCACGGCATCAACGAGTACCTGAATCTCAAGTTTGTGTGCTTAGCAACAGGAAAACTGTGATTTGACTTTCGCGGGTTCAGCCTCTCTCCTGGTGAAGGTGGTTTGTGAGGCAGAGCATGCGTCGGCAACATTGCCTGTGTTGCAATATGTATGACCATGGCCATGGCAGCAAACCGTTTGCACTGCACGTAGACTGCAAGAGCATATATGCACACGCCAATGATTTTAATAGTGTTAGGATCGACAAACGATTTTTAAGGCATGCACCCGCCCTTTTACACCCATCTACACTCATAGTTCATCGTGCTCCTCACCGCGCTTTGTGGAAGTCTCTTCTTCCTTTTCTGCTTCTTCCTTCTTCTCCTCTTCCTTCTTCTCCTCTTCCTTCGTCTTCTCCTCTTTCGCCTCTTCCTCTAGCTCTTCTTCTACTTCTACCTCTTCCTCCTCCTTGTCGGCTTGCTCGCGCATCTCTTCACTTCCCTTCTCCTTGGCTGGTTTCACCTCAATTTCAGCCTTCACATCCAGATCCACACCCAGACTCTTTCGCAACACGCGCTCAACGCGTTCGGCGAAACCGATGCTCTCCTTCAGATCGTATCCGCTTCGCAGACTTGTCACCTCAAACAGAACTTGCGCCATCTCCTTGTCTCTTGCTTCCTCCTCCTTCTGCTGCACGTGGTCAAGGAAGCCCTGGATGAGCGGATGTCGCGGATTAAGTTCGAGGATCTTCTTCTGCTGGAGATAGAAGTTGCGGAGGAAGTCGTCCTTTTGCTGCATGGCCTGTGCGGACATGATGCGCTCCATGTTGCCACTCCAGCCATACTCATTGGCAACGAGGGCAGCTGGCGACGAAGTCAGACGATCGCTAATCACCACGCTTTCAATTTTGTCCTTCAGCTGCTCCGTCAGCCAGTCAACCAGCGGCTTGTACGTTTCGCGGTCGGCGGCCAAGCGCTTCTCGTCGTCTTCAGCCTCGTCACCGTACTTGAGCCCAGCTTTGGCAACGCTCTGGAACTTGACCTTCTCGAACTCAGTCACAGACTTGAAGATGTACTCGTCGATGGGCTCGTCCATGTAAAGCACTTCGTAACCGCGCGCCACCAGTTTCTCGACGAACGGAGACTGCTTGATCTCGTCGATGTTCATGCCGGTGAGGTAGTAGATGCTCTTCTGGCCGGCCTTCATTCGCGAAATGTAGGTGTTCAGACTGACTTTGGTGGAGGCGCTGTCGGAAGAGTGGAAACGCAATAGCTTCAGCACCTTGGCGCGGTTGCCTTCGTCTTCGATGGCACCGAGCTTCAGACTGCCGGCGAACTGACCGAGGAACTTGTCGAACTTCTCCGGCTCGTCCTCAGCCAGCTGGGTAAGGAGATCTAGCGTTTTGTTGATGAGCTTCTTCTTGATGGTGCGCAGTGCGCGGTGGTGCTGCAGGGTTTCGCGAGAGACATTGAGAGGAAGGTCGTCGGCGTCTACGAGGATGCGCGCAAAGCTAAGCCATTTCGGAATGAAGTCGTCACCCAGATCGTCGGTGATGAAGACACGGCGCACGAAGAGCTTGATGTTCTTGGGCTTGTCGCGGACAGCGGCAAGAACGTCAAAGGGAGACTTGGAGGGAATGTAGATGATGGCACGGAACGTGGAGTCGCCCTCGGCCTTGAAGTGCGAATAGGCCAAGGGGGCTTCTAGATCCTTCGAGAAGGAGCTGTAGAAGGAGCTGTATTCCTCGGGCGTGACGTCCTTTGGTTCACGGATCCAGATGGGTGCCTGTGTGTTGATCTGCACCCAGGCAGGGGCGGGTGGTGGTTTGACGACTGGTTCTGGCTCTGGCTTTTCAGTGTCAGACTTTTCCGCTTCGTCGTCACCCTCCTTCTTCTCTTTGTCATCCTTCTTCTCCTCGTCGTCATCCTTCTTCTCTTCGTCGTCGTCTCCATCTTTCTTCTCTTCCTTCTTCTCGTCTTCCTTCTTTTCTTCGTCATCACCCTCCTTCTTCTCCTCATTGTCCCCATCTTTCTTCTCCTCCTCATCGTCATCAT
>QZWT01000301.1:0-15729 GCA_004114315.1 Cochlonema odontosperma | reverse complement strand
CGTTTTCTCGCCTAAAACGCAGGTGCATTGCGACGCCGTTGACGCCACCCCGCCCATGCTTGCCGACGACTCCTGGATCGAGATCACCGATCCACAGTCGGGCGAGCCGTTTTTTGCCAATCTTACTACTGGAGAGTGCACTTGGGCACGTCCCTCATCCGACACAGGTGCCCACATCCAGCCCCGTGACCCTGCGGGCGAGTGGTGGGAACTGTTCGACGACCACCACGGCCTTCCCTATTACTACAACACCCTTACCGGCGAGACCGACTGGATTCGTCCTGAATCTGGCACTGTGATTCCGCTGCAAGCGCTGCAGCGCACGGAAGAGAGCAAACGGGTGTCCGTTGCTGTGGGGAAACGCGCGAGTCGAGTCCTGGATTTCGAGGACGTGGGCGGGATGGCGCGTGCACGCGAAAATTGGGAGCGCCAGTCTGCTAATGCTGCTGCAAGTGATGCAAAAGTCACGAGCTTCAATGAGGTGGATACGCCTCGCAGTAGTTTAGTGAGTGATGCGGCAACGCAGTATAGCGGGCTGCTAAGCCCCACCCCGGAGCACCCTTCTGCTCTGTCGCAGCAGCAACAGCAGCACGGACAAGCCATGACAAAGCAGCAACAACAGCAGCGACAACGCTCGCCTGTCCAGGTGAGTGCAGCGTTTGCGTGTGCTCCTCCTACCCTCGCAACCACACCGACACCCACTAACGACGACCGTCCACACCCGCCAGAAACAGGAGAACTCTCTCCATCCTAATTCCCATCGTCCAATGTCTCGCAGTATGAGCGACTTAGCACCACAACTGGCCCACCAGCTGAAACACCCCGCCAGCAGCTGTGGCACCGATAACGACGACCAAAAAAGCTTCACCGGTGCTGAGTACTCTCTCCCCATCCACCGCAACAACAGCGCAATCAATCTTCCAACCGCACACAGCCCCGACTTTCTCTCCAACAGCATGCATGGCCGTCGAAACTCACTGCCCAACAACGACGCACAGCAGAAGATGCTGTCCATGTCCTCCGGCAACTTTTCCACTCTGCCCGGCAACGGCAAAGACCACACCGGTTTGGCCGGAGCCCACGACAACGGACGGGGCGCGCATGCTGACGCTTTCTCTCCGCAGTTTCAGTTCGACACCGTGGCACGGAAGCTGTTTGCCACGCACAAACGCGGTTTCTTCCGACGTCGTGTGCCCATTGAAGACATGCTGCAGTATAGTCGTGAGTCGCTCAGTCTTCCGCTCCTGGTGTTGACCAAGGCCGTGCACAAGGATGCGTTGAAAATTTTTAAGATTATCCAGCGCATCATGGGTGACCGCAGTCGTGTACGCGGCAGCAGTGCGCTGGACGACATCCAATGGATTTTGGAACGTGGTATTCAGAGCCTGGAGCTGCGCGACGAAATCTACCTGCAATTATGTAAACAAGTGACCAAAAATCCCGATCCAGAGTCGGTGTTCAAGGGCTGGGAGCTGTTGGCGGTGATGTGTGTGACCTTCCCGCCTGGAAAGACCTTCCAGGCACATCTCCGGGCCTTTATTCAGGCATGCGCCAACCGACTGGACTTCGAGCTTCGGATCCAGGTGATGAGCAGATATTGTGCGAACCGATACGATCGGATCTGCCGAGCGGGTCATCGTGGCAAAGTGCTGACACATCCAGAGATTGAGCGGGCCAAGATTGCCGCATTCAAACCGTCGCCTTTTGGCGAGACGCTCGAATTCACCATGGAAATGCAGAAAGATCAACATCCCAACATACCTGTCCCGCGCATCCTTGTTTTTCTCACGCAGGAGATCCTACGGCTGGGCGGTTTGAAGTCCGAGGGGATCTTCCGTGTGCCTGGTGACGCCGAGGCTGTGACCGAGCTGGTATGCAGCCACGCGTGTCTCTGTGCAAGCGCTTAGCCATGGAAGTGCTGATGCGTGGCGTGGTGCTGGGGCTGTCTGGTAGAAGTTGCGCATTGAGTCGGGGAAGTATGTGATGGAGGGGATTCGGGATCCGAACGTGCCCGCTTCTCTGTTGAAGTTCTGGCTGCGAGATCTGGCCGACCCGCTGTTTCCCGAGGCCTTCTACAACGAGTGTATTCGACAACGCGCGAACATCGAGGCGATACAGCATGAGGTGGTGCACCGGCTTCCCGAGGTGCATCGTTTAGTGGTCGAATACATGGTTGGGTTTCTCAAAGTATGTGGCGATAGCTTCTGTTGTGCGTCGGACGAGGTGGGGAGTGGTGTACATGACTGACACAACCACTGCTATGGCGTAGATGTTCGCAGCGGACGAGAGCGCCAAGGTGACGAAAATGCATGTGGATAATCTGGCGATGGTGTTTGCACCCAACTTTCTTCGCTGTCCCAGCAACAGTTTGACACAGGTGTTTGAAAATACAAAGCACGAGCAGCAATTCGTGCGGTCACTCGTACTGCAGCTGCCCGCCCCAATACCGCCTCCTACATACGGCATGTGACAGCGGACGGGTGGATGGATGGATGGATGGACACCGAGGGGAAAGCGCAAGACAGGGTGATGCGTAAGCGACGGCAACAGTGTGAGAAAGTGGAGAAAGTGCGAGGCAGACGGAGACCCGAAGGTTACTTGGATTATAGGCAGTCGTTGGTGGTGATTTAATACGTGCGCGCGTGCGAGGATGGTATGTGTTTTTGAGTATTTCCACGTAGGACAATTGATTCGTGTCGCCTACACACACACACGCGGGCATGTTTCTGTTCTGTTTTGTGTTTGTGCTTATGTTTGTGGACGGGAAGAAGTGGAGGCAACATGGTCAGATATGGGTCTTAAAAGGTAGCGTCCCGGTTTATCGTCAGGAGTCCGACAAATGCCTGTGATCATCATTCCATGCGTGTTGGCGGCGAGATCCAGCAGTCGCCACGCGCCCAACACCTGGTGTGCGTGTCGCCGAACTGTGGGACAGCCGCTTCTCCTGGCGCACACACACGCCTCCACCCACGCCCACTCCGCCACTGTGGCATGCGCAAGCCGTCTGCGTTTGTCACGTATCGTGTGTCGCAGCATCGCCACTTCTCCCGCGGCAGGAGTGTTGCCAGCCGTGCGCAGGGGCTTGCTGCAAGCAGCGGTGCATCCCAGCGTCCTTCCTTGGTGTCCTCTGTTCGCCACACCATCCCTGAAGCAGTGCCCGAGGAAGAGGAACAAGAGGACGATCCGTCATTGCTACCACTACTACCAACACCGTCACCATTGCCACCACTACCACAACCACAGCCATGCACGAATGATCCACCAGCTGGTCTGCACATACGTGTATTAGCCGACAAAACTAATCTTGGTCTCACCACGCACGCTCCGCCTTCCGCCAAACCACACACGTTGTCCCTGGGAGTGGAAAACACGCTCCACACCGTACCGTCTGTCCTCTCGTCCGTTAATGACGATGCGATAACGACGCCAATGCGTGTGGCAGTGCATTCTCGGCCGTTGTCACACTCACCAAAGCTTCTTTCTCCCCCATCTGCTGCTGTCTCGCACCACAGAAAACCTCTACGTACAGCCAGACCTCGGAGGAGTAAGCTGGTGGCACACCACCCAACATCGGTCGTGCACAACCACCAATCTATGCCGTCGCCTGCACACGCTTTGCACAGCGCCACACGGCAACAGACAAAGGTGTGTATGTCAATGTGTGCAGCAGAGGTGATGGTAACACCCCTGGTGGGCAATAGGCATCGCGTGGCAACATGCGAACTGCTCTCGCACACAACGACGCTACTACCGAAACATCCCTGTGTACATTCGATGAACCCCCTGCTATTGAAACAGCACGTCGTGCTCCTTCTGTAAGTGCTTGCACCTGTTCATATCATTCACACGCACGCACGCACACACACCACAGTCGCCAGATCCTATAAGCATGTCGCTATTGAATACCTCACCGACAGACACAAAACCAGCATCGCCATTGGCTTCGTTTCAGCAGTATCCGTGTCACCAGCCATTGCCATCCCCCACCGAAATGCCTTCATCGTACTTGGGCCTGACAGACCCGCTGCAACGCTCCCTCGTGCCGGGTCGCCGTGCCGGGCAGATGTGGCGCCGACCTGGTGAGTTCCTGCTGCCGAGCACCACCGCGCCAGACCCGCTTGTAGATGGCTGTTGGTAGGAGACGGGTGGCATTCTACAGTAGCAGTGCATTGCAAACACACGACTATAGCATTTTCTTTTCACACCACCGTTTGTTGTGGCTGGACGCGTAGTGCAATGGCTGCGTTATGTACTTCGGTCTGTCACACGTGTTGCCGTGCACCGTTGTGTATCCCCATCTATCCTGCTCCACATCCTACTGCCATCCTACCACTGCTGTGTGTCATATAGCCAATTTTGACATACACCCTCCCGCCTACTTCCTCGTCTGGGACCATTCCACTATCAAAGTGAAGTATGACGATGTGCATTATGGGCGTGAACACTGTCACAACACTTCACCAAAACGAGTCACAACGCTATGTCGAACCTGCCAGCGATCGGCGACGTCGAGTCGACTTGGAGCTTTATTCGCAATGGAATGGACCATGTGATGACCCGCTTGCACGAAGGCTTGTCCTACAACGGCTACATGGGGCTATACACGTATGTTGTCGCTCTCCTGCCGCCATCTCTCTCATCCCTCCCTCCACAGCGTCATCTACAACTACTGTGCCAACACCTCCAGCACCACCGAGATAGGTCCTGTAGACGCACAGCGAGGTACTGCCATTAGTGCTTGCTGCTATGCTGCAAGGGCTGTCTGTGGCAATGGGAAGAGGTATCTGACCAGGGATGTAGGAGCACTATTGCTGGGTGAGAACCTCTACGACCGACTTCGCAGCTACCTGACCACCCATCTTAACCGTGTGTTTGAGGTAGCAGCTGGGTTGGGCACTAGAGCTGGCTCAGCCACGCTGGGTCAACAGCCACTGGTGCTAACGTCACGGGTGGCAGAACTCAAAGGAACTGAAAGGCGAAGCGCTTCTGCAGTTTTACACGCAGGAATGGACCAACTTTACACAGTCCATGAAATACCTGCACCATCTGTTCCGCTACCTCAATCGGCACTGGGTGAAACGGGAACAAGATGAGAGCAGGCGTCGCGTGTTCGACGTGTACACGCTTGGACTGATCACCTGGAAAGAGGTCTTCTTCGCCGGTACACACGAGTCCATCACCAATGCTGCCATGGAGATCATTCGTCGAGAGCGCGATGGTGAAATACTCGAGCCTACACTGCTGAAACTCGCGGTGCAGTCGTTTGGTAAGCCATGGTCTGCTGCCGAGCAGCGTGTGTGTGTGGCTCACGCAGTGACTTGCGCACAACAGTGGAGCTTGGCGTGGATGATGCCAATGTCACGCAGACAAATCTGGATGTGTACAAGATATGCTTCCAAAGCAAGTTCATCGACTCAACCGAGGCGTACTACCAAGCGGAGAGCCTTAATTTTCTGGCAGTCAACTCGGTTCCCGAGTTTATGCGTCGTGTGCAACAGCGCATGAAGGAGGAAGAGCATCGTGTCGAAATGTATTTGCACCCGTCTACACGAGAGCCGGTATGCATGTGGTAACGCTGTCGCATAATGTGCATTAGTTGATGCATGTGTTTGTCACGGTGATGATCAAAGACTATGCGGATCGTATGCAGGAAGGCTTCATAGAACTGCTGCAGAATGATCGTGAAGAAGGTAGGTGCGCCTTTGCATGCACAGCTTGCTCATCTATTCACCCGCACACCTCGCACCTCTGAACTTAAGACTTGCAACTGGTGTATGAATTGCTTTCACGCCTTCCTGATCAGCTTGCTGCTCTCAGAGAGAAGTTTGAAGTGTTTGTACGCAAATCAGGCAGTGCAGCTGTAGACCGCGTGACTGAGGTGCAAGCAGATACACTGGTAAGGCGCGTGTGCAGCACGCCTGCGTCTATACTCACGCGTTCCCCCTTTCCGCTTCGATCAGGACCCGAAAGCGTATGTCGACGCTTTGCTGGACACACACACGAAGTACTACCAAATGGCAACAGCAGCGTTCAAAGGCGATGCTGGGTTCATTGCAAGCCTGGACCGAGCAATGCGTGAGTTTGTGAACCGAAACAAAGCATGTTTGTCCAGTAGCAAGAGTCCAGAGCTGTTGGCACGCTACTGCGACGCGTTGCTGAAGAAGAGCGCGAAGAATCCAGACGAGGCAGAGCTAGAAGCGCTTCTGAACAACATGGTAGGCTCGACCGCAGTGCCTATCTTATCGCTTCCCCGCGGCAATACTCATCCTCCTGGGCAGCTGATTGTCTTCCGCTACATCGAGGACAAGGACGTGTTCCAAACGTTTTACAGCAAAATGCTGGCACGACGTCTGGTCTACCAGACTTCCGCGTCAGACGACGCAGAAGCGAGTATGATTGGCAAGCTTAAGGAAGCTCATGGCTACGACTTTACATCGAAAATGCAGCGCATGTATACCGATATTGGCGTGAGCAAGGATCTGAACGACGAGTTCAAAGAGCAAATAGCACAATCCAGCGAGGAGAACGAGCATCCTGGTACCCTCGTCGCACCTGTTCCGCTGTTCTGGATCTCATTTTTCGGCAATCGTAGTTGACTTCTACATCATGGTACTGCAGTCAGGGCAGTGGCCGTTCAGTGTTCCCACGACGACATTTGCTGTGCCCGAAGAGGTAACGCGCAATCTGCTCTCGGCGCTTCGGCAGACCTTTAACCCTTCACCGTCGGCAAACAGCTACTTCCCATGTATGAACGCTTTCAGCGCTTCTACCAGAGCAAGCATTCCGGCCGCCTGCTCATTTGGCTTTTCCAGCATTCGCGGGGTGAGGTCAAGACTACCTATTTAAAGCACAGCAAGACAAACTATACGTTTCAAGTGTCCACGTATCAAATGGGTGTGCTGTTATTGTACAACAACAAGTTGAGCCACACATGGGAAGAGCTGCTGGAACGCACCACCATGACACCGGAAGCATTGGCCGGCTCGTTGGGTATTCTCGTGCGCGCCCATGTGATACAGTGCTATTTGCCAGCAGGCGACGAGGGCAAAGAGGAACATGTGGGACAGAGTGGCATGCGATACGATCTAAACATGGAGTTCCGAAGCAAGAAAGTGCGCATCAACCTGAACTTGCCAGTGCGCACGGAGCAGAAGCAAGAGACGGCCGATACGCACCGGTTTGTGGAGGAGGATCGCAAAATCATGATTCAGGTAACCGTTGCTGCCATTGTTTTCGCACACCACGGCTGATTCACGACCGCAACAGGCTGCCATTGTGCGCGTGATGAAAACGCGAAAGTCGATGAAGCACGTTGCGCTGATGGACGAGGTGATTCACCAGCTGCAGTCGCGCTTTAAGCCCAAAGTGCCGATGATTAAGAAGTGCATTGATATTCTCTTGGAAAAAGACTACTTGGAACGTGTTGAAGGGCAAAAGGAGCTTTATAACTACGTGGCGTGAACCAATAAATAATATCACTCGATGCTCCGATCTGGACGTGCGTGGATCACAACGGCCGTTTGGGACACTGTGCCGTCAATCGGCCACGTGAGCAGAAGCGCGTCGTTTCCTCGCAGCGCGCCGTTGATACAACAGGAACAGAAAGGCCAGTGCAGCGAGAGAGACAAACGCAACCAGATTTGTTGCAGATCGGTAGCACTGATTTCCTTCGAAACAAACGTGCAGGCCGGCGTTTTCAGAGTCAACGGTGTGGCCATCGAACACCAAGCCAAACAGTGTATTGAATAATTGAGCTCCAACCCCTGGCGTGAGTGCCACCAGTCCCCTACACGTACGATGAGTCGCCTTCACATTGCAAACACACGCGTTATGCTTACCAGTTCCAACCGAGACAGTGCGGACCCCACCACTCGCTCACCACAGTCGGGGATAGGCTAAACATTGCGCCGTAGCCAAGGCCAATCCACACGGTGATCCATTGCAGCTCGGAATTAAGTTTGACCAACGAGAGCGCGAATAGACCAGCGACCACCATCGTGGTGGAAAGTGCCATGGCGATCAAACGACCACGACCACTGCATTGGTCTGCATCGGATTGCGTGGTCAACAGATCACCAAGAGAGCCGCCACCGAAACGACCCGCGAAGCTGGCAAGCGAAAACCGAGCGACATGAGCATTTCGAGCCATTTGGATGACCGCCTGGCTCACAGGACGTGCGCTCACGCTGGATTCCAACAATGCTCGGCATATGCTACCGACATTGTTGATGTACATTAACCCAGCGCCTGGGATCAACAAGAGCACGCCAGCGAGTAGCCAGGCATCGGGGTCGCGTGTGAACGTAGTCGCTAGCTGCTGAGGGCTCGTCTTTACCACCGCTTCGTCAGAGTCCGAGTCGAGGTCTGCAGACGTGTTTTCTGCATCGTGATGAGGCCCCATCAGCTGGTATGCTTCAGTGGATGTGGCATCGATTGCTTTTGTCGATGTACGCAGCGAGGGACGATGTCGCATCAATGCTGTGCTGAGCAGGTTGATCCCGCCACACAGCAACCCCATCATCATCAACAGGCCATGTGTGTCTGGACCGTCTTTGCTTCCATCAGCAGCGGCAAACAGCCGTGCGTCCAAGAAGGACACCACAAACGCCGACAGCCCAAAGCAGCTGATGATAGCACCAAGGATTCGACCACGCAAGCGACTGGGAGCGATACGAACGGTGACAGAAAGCGCGGATATGTAGGCAGCATAGTTTCCCACACCGATGAGGAAGAAGTAGCAGGCAGTCAGCCAGTAGGAGGGAGCGGGCGGTGGAGCATCGTACACGCCAGCCAGAAGAAAGTAGCCAGACGCCATAAACACAGCAGCTAGCAGACATCCTCTAACTGGTTGGTTGATACGCGTGTTAAACAGTGGCCTGTGCTTACATGTTGGGACCCACGCGATCCACGAATGCGCCCAAGAACGGCCCGGACAGTGAAACACCGTAATCCCACGCAGAGGCCAAGACGTTTGCCTGCAGGAGAGTGTAGCCCAGACGCTCACTCAAACGCGTTCCAAACAAGGGAAAGGTGTAATGCGTGCCCGCGCTGAGCATAGAGAGTGCCGCACACGTCAGTGGCAGCACACAAGCCACATCCAACACCAACATTCGGTGAGAAAAGGCAGTGAGCCATCATGCACGCGTAGGCGCAAAAGAGCATCGAAGACGCCAACAGAGCAGGCAGAAGGAGAGCAGGTGTATGCGTGGGCCAACGTGAGTCTCACATCTTGTTGAATGTGGTGGCTGAGGGTGGTGGCTGAGGGTGGTGCTGAGGGTGGTGCTGAGGGTGGCGGCTGGATGTGATGATAGCGCTTCCACGCGTCTTCGCCATGCCAGCAAGTACTGCAGTGTCCAGCGCATTGCAGGCAGCTGTGCGCACTTTCCAACACCTGCGTCGCGCATCAGCATCTCAGATGGCACCTGAAGACGTGTATCGTCTGTTTTCTGCGTACCTGCATGAGCCGCTAGTATGCACGCGCTTCCTCTTGCTGCACCGCCACTGGAAACGACGCTACATCACGCCTGATTCCACACTGCTTACGCTTTATCTACGCGGCTGCGCGCTTACTGTTCCACCACAGTCATACTGGGCATCTCAGGCATACAGGCAATGCCAAGCCACCCTCGCTTCCACACCACCGGCCCAGCACGCACAAGTACTGCGCGAGCTGTTGCGCGCGTGTGTACTCCGGCCTGACATGCGACTCACGCGCTGGACGCTTGAAGCCTATGATGCGGCCGGCATTGTAGTGCCGGTGGACGCGTGGATATCGATAGTACAGGCACACACGCAGTTCAACCAACGCCGTAGTCAAGTGTTGGGAGTGTGGTGGAGAGCGGTTGCTCAAACACCGATGACACCGCAAGAACGCGCACTGCTGTGGAAAGAGATAGAAAAGGCATTGGCAGAAAAGGGAGAAATACTCGATGCACCGTATGACACCGCATCCCAGGATGGGATTGCGTGAGGGGCGATATCTGGCGTGGCATTGCCATACTCAGTACAAGGCGGTCTCACTGCTATTATTCGCTTTGTGCCGTCGATTCCACTCATCTTGTGTGGTAACAAAGCTGCTCGGTTAGTGCGTGTTTGGCACGGGTGGAGCCTCATGCGAGTGAAGCTGCGGCTAGTCTGTCCAACTGTTGCTGTTCATTTGTGCTTCACATCGCGCCACAGAAGGAGCAGTGCTGCCAGAAATAAAGCAATCTACACTACTTCTTCAGCGGGAAAGTACAAAGCGTGGATTCTAGTGAGATGGTCGTCGCCACATGTGGCCAAGTAGTGTTGCTGTTGCTGCTGCTGCCCGTTCGTTTGCACCTGCTCCTGTCGTTTCCAAGAAAGCGAGCGGATGCTGGCACTATGTCCGTAGCTAGCAGATCAGTTTCTAGGCGGTGCATCGAGATGGCACGTACTTTTTGGCGATGCGCAGTGTCGATTTCCAACCCTGTTCTGTTTTTGTATAGCAAATGACTTCCCCAGACTCCAAACCGACAGCGCATACATTACTGCGCACACGCCCGTGTGTCACCACACATCACACGCGGATGCGATCACGTACCGCTGTGCTGACGTGAATCCAACAGCCATGCACGAATGCTCTTCCTTGATGGTATGCACACACTGCCACGTGTTCTCGGTGGCGCGCTCCCAGAGCTTCACTGTTTTGTCTCGACTTGCTGTGGCGAATGTGGTGCTGTCCAGTGACCATGCCGCGTCCCAGATAATACGCGTGTGCGCTGCTGCCTGTCTCGCCACCTCCACAAACGCTACGACGAGGGCGAGAGAGTGAGCGTGCCGTCACCAGATGCTGTTGCGAACCTTGGGTGTCGTCCAGACGATAGAGGATCCACGCTCGATCACGACTCACGGTAAGCGCGTAGTGGCCGTTAGGAGAAACGCGGATCCGTGTGATGGTCAATTGGTGACCGTGCAGCTGCTGCACTTCCTTGTTTTTCTCACGCGTGTCGTAGACGCGAACGACTGCATGTGCCGGCGTGGTTGCCTACAGGCTTGTTATCACGGGCACGCGGAGCACACGCACTCTGCACGCGGATAGGATGAAACGACCGTCCGGAGTGGCGGCTAGCGCGTTGATTTCATAGCCGTGTCCGTATCTAAAGAGCGTGTGAGCAGCACGCACAAAGAGGGAGAGAGGGAGGCCAACAGTTTGTCGTGTTCCGGCCACAGTGTCTGCTGACTGAGACGCACTTCCGTGGGCGGCACCTCAAGAACCTCCAGCAAACCTGGGTTGCTGGCGAGTGCCGAGAAGTTTTCTTCGTCTGGCAACTGCCCAGGCACCAACTGCGTGGAGGCACTATCTGTCGACGCGTCACGGCACTCGCTCTGCACACACGGTTTGTACCGTTTTCGAAAATGGCTTTGTTGGAAAGCCCAAGGGCAGGTATGTTAGCGCCTGCTGGTCGAGACGCCTGGAGAAGCGTGTGTTAACGCGTGCGTGCGTGCGTACGAGAGGGGGATAGAACGCCACCAGGTCTGAAGCCACTGTGTCGTCGCCTGACAAATGGGCATAGGTGCGTAGAAATGTCTTTGGTGCTTCGAACATGCGAATCACCTGCCAGCAGGTCAGAACGGCTGACACCTTGCTCCTACCTTTTCTTCGGCGCCGCTGACAAAGCGGTAGGAGTCGACCCATGCGGCACACCGAATGTCAAACCCGTGCACTTGGGGACGGGCGATCTCGTGCCAAGACAGTGGATGGTCGTTTGTTTTCCAGGGTGCGAACAATCGTGTTGTTTGGTCATAGCTGGTGGGATGGGATGGGATGGGATAGGATGTGTCATCAGTATGCCCAGTAAGGAGGGGGTGTCGTGCGTTGTTACTACCTGACAGATAGGAGATATCTTCCTTTTGGATCCCATGCCACTTGCTGCACTGGTGCAAAATGGCCTACCACGCCCGGCTGCGGTTCCCAGTGCGAGTCTGTGTGCGATGATGGGTTTCTGCACGGGGATGCAAGCAATGATTCTCACTCTGTTTCTTCCAGGTGTGGAATCCGCCATGGTAGCCGTGAGCCACGAGCAGGTCGCCGTCGCCATCGCCATCGTTGTCGCCGTTATCACCACTGTTATTATTGCCGTCACTGCCACTGCTGTTTGGGACCAGCATGGCACCGAAGAACCCAAGTGCCGTGCCACCCATGTCTCCAACACGGGTCTGCTGCTTAGTGGTGCACCGGTAACGACGTGCTCACTGTGTTGTTCCAGATACCGGCGGTAGGATCTAAGTCCCAGAGCATGACAGTCTTATCGGCGGAAGCAGTGACTAGGCGCATAGGCTGGTGACCATGTGCATCTGGTGGCAGAATGAGCATGACAGTGTGAGCATGGCAGTGTACCTAGAGGAGCCCATCGCACAGAATACACCCAGTCTTCGTGTCCTTGAAGCACAGAATCCAACACCACCATGTATGTCGTTTTGCTATCGTCGTGTGGTCAGCCAAGTTGGTCGGCAGAGGACGTATGAACAAACACATACATGGTGTCGGTCATGACTTGGAAGTGGTGTTGACTGGTGGTCATCGGAGTCGCCTCCTCACTCTCACTACAACGGCGTTGATGAGCCACAGCCAGTGCCAAGGCATACACAAACGCATGGTCATTGGCAGTGCGTAGAGTAGCACTGGTGGTGTCAGACACCTGGGATATCTTCCATACTCGCACGTATTTGTCTTGCGAACCGGTGGCCAAGTAGATGGCGGAGGAAGAAGTGGTGGTATCGACGGGGGCAGAGAAGTGAAGGGAGCGCACCCATTCTGAATGGCCACCCAGTTTCATGACAGGGGTGGACTGTGTGGGGTGAGGCATAGGGTGACGCGTGAGGTGTGCTACCTGGTTGTGCGTATCGATGGTGTAAAAGCACAGGTGTGAGTCGGTACCAGAAGCAGCCAGAAGCAGTGCTGGATGGGGATGGGTGAGTGGGCGGAGGAGAGCAGAGGCTGTGTGCACCATGGGTGTGAGGAAGGGGGGTGAGGTCTAGCGTGAGCATGGGTCTAGGCTGCACAGAGAGTGTCTGTATGCATTGAACAGTGGCTGTATGCGCATGTGTTAAGCATTACACAGGATGCATGCGGCTTACACTGATGGGACACGGTCCAGACACGGATGGTGGCGTCAGATGCAGCCGTGATGATGAGCAAGCCATCGGGACGCATACAACCAGTGGCAGCGGTCACAGCATCGGTGTGACCTTGCAGGACGGCAATGCACTGCCACTGTGGATGAGGTGGGTGAGAGGGTGGAGGGGGTGGAGGGGGACGGGGTGGATTACCTCGTCGGTGGAGGGTGTTGTTCTATGCCACACACGCGCAGTGGTGTCAACAGACGTGCTCACAACGTGGTGTTGGTCGATGTAGCGCACACAGTTGACGCGATCCGAGTGGCCATGCAGGGTGGTAGCAACCCCGTGGCGCAGGTGCTGGCGTGGGCGTGGTGAGGAAGGGGGCGGGGGAGAAGCGGGTGTACGCACTTGGGCATGGAAGAAGGCGACATAGTGGTTGATGCCAAAGGCGATGGTGTCGTTGTGGATGTCGGCGCTGTCTGCAGTGCGGTTGCAAGCACCAAACGACCAAGTGGCAGTGCGTTGCATGGGGGAGGGGAAGGGAGGGGAGAGAGGAAGAACCATTTCATTAAGGAAAGCAGTGTGCTGCACAGTATTGCGACGGGAGACACAGGCGAGGCACGAAGTCCTCACACGGCCACCACCGCACCCAAACCACGCAGTGCCAAGTGGCCACTCTCTCATTGCTACTGACGACCACAAGAATCAGCAACACGCCTGCCCGTGATTGGGACGCGTGTTTCCACCGCAGTGCTTTAGGCAATGTTGTTTAATTGCGTTGTGCCGCCTGCACAGACACCCGCCACGCTCCCCGCTTTACTCCGCCACACGCACACCCTCACTTGTGGGACACCGCCGCCACCGCCTCCAGATCCAGAAACTGTGTGTGCAGCCATGGCGCGTGGAAGGGCATCAGCGGATGCCATCCGCTGCGTGCACACACCCGCGCAGCAGCCACCGCCTCGCTCACCTGCAGCCACACCATCCACACCCTGGTCGAGGGTGGCGACACACCGAGCAGCTGACGATAGTGCTGCTTCAGCGCACTACATGCCACCACCGCCATGCCGTGCGTTGCGCCTGCCTGCGTGGCTGCCTGCGTGGCTGCCTCGCGCACCGCGTGCAGCCACGGCACACGGTCGGTGTCGGTCAGCGCCACCCCCGCCGCCAGCTTGGCCCTGTTGCCCGGCGGGTGCAGCGTGTCTGCGTCGATGAACGGGCAGTGGAAGTGGGTGGCCAGGGCGGCTGCCAGCGTCGACTTGCCACACCCAGACACGCCCACCACGTAGACCACCGTGGCACCCATCCCAATCACCGCAGTCACACCGTCATGGCCACGCCCACGCCCACCGCTGCACTCCAGCAGCTCACCCACCAGGACCGTGTCACGTGCATCCAGGAGACGACGGAGAAGGTGGGTGTATACACGTTTGCCCGCTCACCGCCACACAGCTGGTGTTGATGATGTCGGAGGCCCTGGCTTTTGCTCATACACGCGCTCCCTTCCGCCACACCGCCCCCGACATCCCCTTGACCCGCGACAACGGTGCCCGTGTCACTCGTGCCCCGCTGACGCGTCCTAGAACTGGCACTGCCTCCTCCTGAGTTCCAGCGTAGGAGGCATCCTGCCGCGTAGCGTGACTCCTCCTCTCCTCCCTCACAGAACAACTGCACGACCATGCACAGCGTGTGGTGCGCACTTGCAAAGAGATCGAACACCACGCAGCACAGCTGGACACACACATCCCCACCGTGGACGAGCAGGTGTGTTCGCAGCACGGTGGCATGGCTCACCCGTGCCACAGAAAGCCACACTGCAGACACTCGAGCAGGAATACGATGCTGCATGTGCAGAACAACGTCTTGCCATGCAAGAAGCAGGTACCGCCACTCCACATTCCCCCCTCAACCGCTAACCTCAACCGCCAACGCAAGAACGCTATCTCGCCACCCTCGATCATATGCTTGAACGGATCACCACCACACCCACGCATTCGCAATAAACCATCGGTGGTTGTGACACCACGCCACGCACGTGCATCGCCACTCCACCCAAAAAAAACAGCCCTCCACACCCACACCCCCACACACACATGCAGCGTGCACCGCAGACACGAGAAGAGAAGATGGCCCAAGACCTCATAGAGTCGTGTCCGGCAAAGTCCCTGTTCTCCGGTGGTGCTGGCTTTGCCCTGGGCGGTGTCTTCGGCCTGGTCATGTCTTCCCTCGACAGCTCTGCCTCCGTCCCCGACCCCCTCAAGCCACAGCCCTCCACTCGCGAACAGGTCAAGGAGATCTTCCGTGACATGGGCAGACGGAGTTGGAGCTCAGCCAAGAACTTTGCTGTGGTTGCTGCCATCTACTCTGGTGTGGAGTGTGGTATCGAAGGGGTATGTGTGGTCGTCCTTCCCCCCCACACTCACCTCCCCACACTCACTCACCCACACTCTCCCCCTCTCCCCTAGTACCGGGCGAAGAACGACTTATGGAACAGTGCAAGCGCTGGATGTGTCACTGGAAGCATACTGGCACGCAAAAGTACGTCCTCCCTCCGTGTGTGTGTCTCACCCTTGCGCATACAAGGTGGTCCAAAAGGTGCGGCGCTGGGATGTGCTGGGTTTGCTGCCTTTTCTACCGCCATCGACTACT
>QZWT01000299.1:0-15883 GCA_004114315.1 Cochlonema odontosperma | reverse complement strand
GTGGTGGATGGCTGTGATGGTGGATGGCTGTGATGGATGGGTGGTGATGGATGGAAGAGAGGCGAGGGATGGGAGAGAGGCGAGGGACGGAAGAGAGGGGATGGAGAGATGGAATGGACGCAACGGAAGGGACGAAGAGGAGGAGAGACAGGGTCAGGGCCAGAATCAGGGTCAGGGTCAGGGCCAAGGATGGGGACAGACACATCGAGAAGCAAGGAACGGTGCGACGAACAGCGCGATGAACAGTACGATCAACAACGCGACAAACGGTGCGAGAAGCGAGTCAGCGCCGTTGCTTGCGGCCCACCGACTCGGGTCACCGGGTGTGAGTCGGCTGCGTCGTGCATGGTCCAAGGTGTCGTTCCTGGCGACCCCGCCGATGATCGCGGCGGTGTGTGGCCTGGTGGTGGCGCTGACGCCGCTGCGCTATCTACTGGTCGAGCACACGGCGCCGCTGTACTCCACCATCTTTCTGGCGATCCGCACGTGCGGAAACGCATCGATCCCGCTGGTGCTGGTGTGTCTGGGCGCACAGCTGGCCAGCCTGCCGGGCGAGGAGCCGGGCGAGGAGCAGCGCGCGGGTGCGGCAGAGGGTGGCGAGGCGACGGCGGCGGCGGCGGCGGCGCACGAGCAAACGGCCATGGATGCGTTTGTGCAGCGATCGCGCCGGCGGAAGAGGCCGTCGTACCGTGCGGCGACGGTGGCGGTGGTGGCGGCGCGTCTGTTCCTGCTGCCGGCCATGACGGTGCTCACGGTGCTTGCTGCTAAGCCGTTTATGGGCGAGCTGGCCACGGATCCGATGTTCCTGATGATGATGATGCTGCTGGGCAGCTGCCCGACCGCCATCAACCTGATGATGGTGTGCCAGGCGCGTGGCGTGTTTGTGCAGCCGCTCGGCAAGGTGCTGCTGTGGCAGTACACGGCGGCGCTGGTGACACTCGTGGGGTGGTGTGTCACCTTTCTCTGGATCATTCGGCGCTACTGAGAGTGCTGGATGTGTCTGTCTGTGGCGGCACACACACCGCACCCGTGCTTGCAGAACTGCGCGGTGCTTCCGTGTTGCTCTTGCCTGGTCCGATACTTCTTTGTTCTTTTCTCGGCTAGGCAATATACAAGCATTTGTGTTTTATCGTGCATGTCTGTTGGCACTCTCTGAGAACTCCGTGCCTCTATCTCCTGCTGGTCCGTTCATCATTTCGGATGCTGTACGTTAGTGGTTGGCGGTAGGCGGTAGGCGGTTGGTGTGCTGGTTTGGCACTTCTCGTGCCAAAACGGAGATTTGGCCACCGCACGAGCGTCACCTTTCTCGGCCATTCGTCGCATGCCGTCCGTCACGAGCCTCCCGCTAATTCCGCTTGTCTATGCGTCTGTCCAAGTATCAAAGCGCTCGTTTACTTCTCTCACCAACTAGGCAATTGCCCAAGTTGCTTTTGTATGTGCCTTCGGTGTCTTTCTCGCCCGCGTAGGTCTCTTGCGAAAAGAGCTGCAACGTGTAATCCGCTTGCCCCACTTGCGCCGCCCGTTTGACTTGTGTTGCGTAGGGCATTTCCAACCTCAGTATTCGCTTTCTTACGCCTTGTCTATTGTTCGCCAACACAGCGGAGTCCGTCACCGCGGAGAATGTTTTTGAGCTCTGGCCAGTGCCTTTGTATTTCGCGCTCTTTGCCGGTCTTTCTCTGGGCATTGGCGAAGTGTGCAGTCGCATACTGCGGTTCACAAAATCGCAGCGTCACTTCACGCTTGCAACCCTAACTTTCAGCAACACAAACACGCTGCCGATCGGTTTGATTGAGAGCCTGGTGGCGAGTTCTGCGTTCAGTTGGCTGAAATGGGACGTCAATGATACGTCCGAAGACGTGGCTGCTCGGTATGTCGCTATGGATCACCTGTTGTGTGCTCATCGGAGGCGATGGTGCGATGGTGCGATGGTGCAGCGGTGTTGCTTATCTCGTGTTTTACGCCATGACGGGCAATCTGTTGCGCTGGAGCTATGGCACTTATTTGCTCGACAAGGACTACGACCAAAAGCCGAAGATCAAGCAGACACGCAGCGCACGCTCGAAAAGCAACGGCAACGGCAATGGCAGCGGCAACACTAGCTGCGTCAACAACGAAGCGTTTTACAATCGACTAGGCTCCGCAGAAGCGGCCATGCCGGATGCCATGTCTGATGATGAAGGCAACACGCACACCGACGATGACATTTGCAGCGCTACCTCTGTCACCTCTCTTTCGCCCAATGGGCCTTCTACTGCACAAGCCACTTCAACTCCCGCACGCCCCCGCACCACCGTGTTTTCGGTATTGTCCAAATGTATTTCTGCACCGTTCGTTGCCGCCATTCTTGGAATGATCGTGGGCGTAACGCCGCTGCGAGGCTGGCTTGTGGATCCAGATGCATTCCTGCAAACGACCGTCTTTGCGGCCATTATGATGTGCGGCAACGCGTCTATCCCGTTGATTCTGGTGTGTCTTGGTGCGCAACTCTACACGCTATCGCATCCGGCGAGCACGGGTGCAGCGTCGAAACCGGTAGCAGGCTATCCGTCGTATGAAAGGGTTGTGATCCTCGTTACTGTTGTGCGACTCCTTCTTCTGCCCGCACTGTCTGTGGTGGTGGTGATGCTGACCCGCGAGTTCGCAGGAGAGCTGGGCGGGGATCCGATGTTTGTGGTGGCTATGATGTTGGCGGGCAGCTGTCCCACAGCCATCAATCTGATGAGCGTGTGCCAGTCCAACGGCTGTTTTGAGCGACCAATGGGCCGTGTCTTGCTGTGGGAGTATGCGGGTGCGTCGTTGACGATGGTGGGATGGTGCGTGTGTTTCCTTTGGGCGGTGCAGCGGGAATAGCCAATGTAAAAACACCAGCAGTTTAGCCGTTCAGCGCGGTGTTTGGTCGGCTTTTTCCTTGAAACACGGGCGGCGTTCAGTTGTGCGGTGGCCAGCCCCTGCCTCTGCAAAACGCAGTGACAGACGAGAGCATTTTTTGCCTTCTCTCTCTCGCCGATACCAAGCCCACGTCCACCGTGTTGTTGGTCCGCGCACAGAAGCCATGCCCGCCGTCCACGTAAGCACTGTGTACGCGCTGCCATCTGACCACCCCGCCAGACCAAGCCCAAAGTAAAGAAGCATCCGACCACCGTTGTCGTGAACTGTGCTGCTCCCGGCACAGACAAGATCATCGATGTCGCTGCGTTTGAGAAGTTCCTGCACGACCGCATCAAGGTCGAGGGTCGCGTCAACAACCTGAGCGGTGCTGTCACCATCACGCGCTCCGACAACGTCCTCACGCTGGCTTGCTCCAAGCAAGTGTTCCCCAAAAAGTACATCAAGTACCTTACCAAGAAGTTCCTGAAGCAGGGCCACTTGCGCGATTGGGTGAGAGTCAGTGCGACCAACAAACAGACCTACGTGATGAAGTACTTCAACATCGGCAGTCCCGAGGAGGAGGAAGAGGAGGAGGAGGACGACGATGACGAGTAGACCGCTCTTGGTGCGCTCTTACTATACGCGTGGTAAATAAACGTGTGTGGTCTGCTGGAACATGATGTTGTGTTATGTTGCGTTGTGTTGCGTTGCGTTGTGTTGTGCTACACCGCTGTCTGTCCAAGTAACGTGTGTTGCTGTGTACAGCTTCACACATCTTCCACGCCATGCTCTCTCTTCCATAGTTTCGCCTGTGAACACTTCCTACAGTGCATACAACAGCGCCTCTTCACACTACGGGGTATGAAGAAAAGGTGAATGGCATTGTTGTGTGCATCTCCTACGGTGCATACAGCAAGACTGTGTATGCACACGTTGCTTGTCGTATGGGGAGGATGTATGGATGTGTTACCACACACACGATCCAGAGACACACGACAGTATCGCAAGACGAGCTACAGAAGAAGGTATGTGCCTTCGAATGCTCGATCACACGCACACCGCCTGGC
This sequence comes from Cochlonema odontosperma, assembly GCA_004114315.1. NCBI lineage: Eukaryota > Fungi > Zoopagomycota > Zoopagomycetes > Zoopagales > Cochlonemataceae > Cochlonema > Cochlonema odontosperma. Next base: position 11,948 of record QZWT01000299.1, on the reverse strand, counting down.
CCGAGACAGACTCTGAAGCATCGTCGAGAAACCAGATGTATAATAAGAGGCTGTACACAGCCAAAAAAACATCCCCACTTCTCTGCACCCCCCGGTGGTGTGCATAAAAAGGTGTGGTCCTTGCAAGAGCAGCATGCTCCATTTCCACTTCACTTGACCTCGTTCTCGTCCATACACAGCCAGGTGTATAGCCAGGTGCATAGCCGAAATGCTCGTCGTGGCAATCACTGCTTTGCCAAGTCTGCGGCTATTCACTTCAGCTTCAATCGACACCACGCTGTATCCACAAAAGCGTGTCCAACGTGGAAGAGCGACAGGTGTGGCAGCATTCCCTTGCGCTATGTTTAAACGCAAGTGTGCACGCGTGGGGCCATTCTTTTAAGGTTGCGCGTCTCTTTTTTGCCGACGCAGCCAGCCTCCCACGCTGAGTTGTCTGTGGTCCGCCATCGGGCCATCACAAGCAGATGATTGTTGTAGGGCGCCCGTACTTCTACCCAGTTCACCAGCTGTAGGCATGTCATGAGGTGGGTGCGCTTTCTTGGCTACTTGTGAGTGTGGATGGATACACATTTTTGCTGGATTGTCCCATCCACCCATCTCTCTTTCCTTCCAAGGCGCCGTCCTCCAACAGCACCATTGCCAAAATGGCAATGAAGTGCGAATCAGAAAAAGATCTGCCCTGTGCTGCGCAGGCACGCATTGTCAACGATTATGGCGCTTATGTGGTTGTTACTCCTGGACTGGAGGATCTTGTACGAGAAGCGCATGTCGATGTGGTGCTCGTGTCAGAGCCGACAAAAGCCATGGCACTTCCGTTTCTGTGTCTAGACACTGCTGTCGTCATGATCACAGAAGCCGCGTCTGGCTTCTTGCGGTACGACGGATCTTTCCCTGTTGCGTATGACTCACTACGAAGCTTGGCCATGGAAGAGCTGGTGAATGTGTTGGCCGACCATCAAATGGCAAGACGCAAGAAGGCTACAAGGTACTGCAGGCGCGTATTGCTGCGCTAAGTGGTAGCGAGCGTGCGCCTGATAGCCACGAGCGGCACATCTATTCTCGCGCTGACATCGATCGCTTCTTCTCATCCGTCACCACAGTCCATTTCAATGAGGCTTTGGTGAGTGCGCTGTGGAGTGCTTTGTTGTGCGTGTTATGCGCTCATCTGAACAAAGCACATGTGTGGTGGTGCTGTCACGGTGACAGCATACGCGTCCGGCTACTCACTTGGCGCCTCCAACTGGCGTGTGCAGACTCCGCACTCTTTGGTAACGGCACACCGCCTGCACCACTCACCAAGAGCAGTTCAGCATCCTATCCATCTCCAGTGTTGAAGCACTCCACCCGAACCCCTTCGACCTGGATGTCTTGCACGATGCAGATACCGTAGTGGTGACCAACGATCTGCGTGTCAAAAGCGAAGGAACAATGCGTGACACGCTCGTGCACATTGTGAAAGCAACCACAGAAACTATCGCCGCTGGAGGAGACGTGCTTGTGTGCATCTCTACCTCAGACGCCTTCTTCGACGTGCTCACCGTGATGGTCAAAACCCTTGTGAATCGGGCGGCCATATTCGTGGTAGGCGAGCATGCCCACAGCAGCCGAAGCCATGCAAACATTCTTGGCGAGTGGTATCGCAACACGGAGTACATGTATACTCCAGAAGATCCGTTGACACTGGATGACCGTGTGCATTGGATTGACTCTATCGCGGATGCACCGTTGCTGTGGAAACGGTGGACAGGAGAGACAAGCCGTGCCCCGTGCGTGGTCATGGTGTCTGGCGTGGAGAAGAATAACCCAGATGCAATGGCACTTCTGAATGTCTGGCGCAGCGCTTCGAAGAACAGTGTGATTTTTATGGGTAGGCGGGTTTCGTTCACGCTGCAGCCCGTATCATGACGATCTAGACCGGCATGTGCATGTCGAGCAGGTCCTCGAGCAGTACCTTCCCGTGAAATGTGGCGTGGTGCGAGCACCCTTGGACCATCGATACACGGCAGAGGCTATTGCTGCACTAATGCGAAAGCATCCGGAAAAAGCATGGGTGGTGCCTAGCACGCTGCCTCAAAGCTTTGGAACTGCTGTGAAACACGTTGTTTTCTACGATTCTGCAGCCACTACCGAGATAGCCATACGGCCACTACCAGCTGTAGCATGGATCTCTGCCGAGGTAAGGGGCGAGCATGACGCATTGATTCACCGAGCCAGGATGCTCAAGCGATGGTGCTTACATCTAGCAGCGACTTGCAAAGAAAAGTAGCAGGCAGTTTTGCACTGACCTGGGAGAAAGGGAAGTATCGCCTGCGACTGGACCAGCAGCCGTTGGAAGGCATCGAGCACGCGATCATTGCAAAACTGGAGCATGCAGTATGCGTCCCTTCTGCAACACACACATACTCGTCGCTCACCATTCACCAGAGCTATTTATGTCAATCCTGCAGTGCAGAGAACGGCACTGTGGTCATCACTGTAGAGTCAGGACCTGCGGAAGAGGGAGAGGTGGACGACTGCAGCGGTCAAACAGTGATCTCTGTGGCGCGCAACGGGAGTATTCTTGTAGAGTCATGTTATCGTAGTTCGCTGTATGCTATTGCCCAATTACTGAAGCTATAATTGTGCCATCGAATGTGCATCGGCAAGCCAGAGGCAGAGAACAGCCATGCGTGCGTCGAACATGTATTCAAGAGCGCTGCTGGTGCACTCTCGCGCACCAGCCGTTTCTGCCAAACTAATTGCATCTCAATGCCATTTCACCGCCATTCCACCATCATTCATGTGTTTGACTGCAGACGGTCTGTTTTTTGGTGGGTGCTCTCTTTTCGTGTTTAGAACAGACTTTTTTGGCGGACTGCAGCAAGTCTCCATTGTTGTTCTTCACGAGGCGAGCAGTTCATTTCCTGCAGAGTGGTTGCCACTCTACCGCCGCAAATGTTCCATCAGATACGACGCGGAATACGCACAAAGCCGGATCTTAAAGTGCGGCTTTTGCGGGCTGTTCCAACGCTTGGGAACGAAGGTACCTGCGCTTCTGGCGGTTTCTTCTGAATCCACTCACTACGTAGGCGACGTGGTGGAGGTGAAAGGTATGTCAAAGAAGTGTGCACACTTCCTCTCCTTCTCTCTCTCCCTCTTGCACTGTGTTCACTTTCGCATCTGTAGCTGGAAGAATGCGGAACCTGCTCTATCCCTCCGGAGCTGCAGACTACATCCCCAAATACACTGGCCCGTCACTGCCCTGGGCACAGCGCCAAGCACTAGCGCTGGAAGCCGAGGCCAATGCTAAAGTCGAAACACCTGCTCCAAAAGAGCCAACAGCCGAACTTGTACTGCTGCCAGACGATCTGCCCAGCATGGCGTTTCGACGAAAAATACAGGCTGACGACGTGGTGTTTGGTTCTGTGTCTGCTCTGGAAATAGCACAACGGCTTCACGCAGATTACGGTGTCCAGATTGAGCGCGAACGCATTAGCATTCCTGGAGAGCGATTACGAACAATAGGCACGCACGAGGTGATTGTGAGAACGAGTGGACAACGCCGCAAGATTGTTGTTCATATACAACCGGAACTGAAAGATGCGGAACACGCCAGCTAGCCAGCCAGCCAGCCAACTCACTAACAATATAGAGCGGTGCTTTTTATAGCTGTTTAAACTACTGTCCACGCGCGTACTTCTGTTTTCCCGTGGTGAACGGGATGTAGCGGTATTTGATCATATGCCGGATTTGTCGCTTCATCGTCACGACAAAAAGAAGGATAAAGTACATCAGCAAAATGGGCCAGAAGACCGGGATGTCCAGAGTGGTAAAGGCGGTACACGTAAGCGCAATCAGCGTCGCCCAGGTCACCGATAGCCTATAGACAGGATGAGCACAACGCATGCCAGCACAGCCGTGGGCGCAGAGAACGCACCAGAACTTGAACTCAGGCAGTCGCCGAATGAAAGGTCGAAACTCTTCGTCATTGCGACTCGGTAGTGGTGGCAGGTCGCCGTCTAGCTCCTCCACGGCATCCAGATCGGTCAGATCGACCTCGTACTTCGGTTGCAGGAACAGCAGGAACAGATTGAGCAGGTAGATACCGAGCGCGTAGCAGATGATATACCACCCTTGTGTGACCACAATTCGCATCATAAAGCTAACGAGCAGCACTGCGCTGAATATCCAGCGGAATAGGACAAAGGGCGTGATGCGGTCTAGGAAGGCTTGGTAGCGCTGAACGGCGATCAGTCGTGCGGCTGGTTGCCACGAAGGATGCCTACCATTTGCAGAACATGCTGCGCCTGTCTGAACTTGGAAACTGTAGGTGTGAGATCGTCTGGCAGGCCGTTGGGTTGCGTCATGGGCACGAAGACGTCGCGGAAGAGGTGGCGCGTGGCAACTTCGCAAGCACCGCACGTTGATTGAACCGCCGTCGTTCTAAGAAGCGCCACATGTCCACGCTGCGTCTCGTCGCGCTGGCCACATCCTCACGCGATGATTCTACTTTTATTTGGCATACAAGTTTGCGGGTGGAGGCACGCTATGATAGCTACCGCTGCCACGCTCGTCGACAGCTTCAGCCACTTCGTGGGTACCCTGTGCTGGGTCGTCCAGCACAGCCGCGGTTGCAGCAGTGCCAGGAGTTGGCCCAGCCGCGGGAGCGGCAGCAGCAGGAACAGCAGCGGGAGCATACCCGTATGCTGGTACTGCGTTGTAGGAGTAGGCTGGCTGCTGAGGTGAAGGCGGCATCATGTTCGCTCCCTGGTCCGCTGTGATTGCCGGCATCGCCATTGGCATTGCTTGTGGTGCACCTCCGTATTGAGCGTAGTATTGAGCGTACATAGGATCGTAATTGGCTGCAGCACCATAGCCCATGCCATAGTCGCCGTACTGCCCATAGTAATTAGCGTAGTGTGGTGCGGCGTAAGCAGGAGCATAGATGCCAGCATTTGTCGCTGCATGCGGCATCATCGTGGAGAATGGTGCTCTTGGAGCAGCCCCAGGTAGTGCCGGCACGCTTGCTGGCGCTTTCCTGGCATCCGATGGCTCTTTGTAGTCGCCTTCGCTGTCTGGAGGTGGTGGCAGTGGCGGTGGCGGTGGGATGTGTTGGTGCCGCACTTGAGCTTTGACGCGTTCGAAATCAGCCTTCACTGTGGCGACAAGGTCCTGACACAGCTTGACTGCTCGCTCAACATTTTTCTCCATCCCGCCGCTAAGCGTGAGGTGGTCAGCGAGGAGGAACGGCGTGGGGAAGCACATGCGACACATACTAAATGGCCAAATGCAAAGGCTCGTCCAGCTCTTTGCCTGTCATTGATTCCAGATAGTTGCTTCCACGACCACGGATCTGCACGCGCACACCGGTTTCCTGGGTGATGTGTTTTACGTAGGACCCACCCGGGCCAATCACTTTGGCGCGCACGTTGTATCCTGGAAGCGCGCTCTGATCCACAGGCACCTCCACACGCACTTGATTTAGTCGGCCCTGTATGTATGTGTGTGTGTGTGTGTGTGAGTCCATGATGCTTTAGCAGATACCCGTACCACAGACATAGCGGTGTGCAATACATCTCGTCGCAAGAACTCCTGAATCTTCGCCAGTGTTTTCTCCATCTGCAGCTTGGACGATGCTGTGACGTGGAGGTGGAGGGGGGGATCGCGACCAGGGACCGACATGTTACGATCTGGATAGTAGCGACCACGCACTGCGATCACTTTTACACACGTGTCAGCTCAGCAGCTGGCAGGCGATGGCTACCTGCACCAGTGGCCTCCATGATCTAGACCCACGTGCTGGTTAGTTTGCGCATGGAAACGGAATGGCTGGGCCAGTGAGTTGGGCTGCCAACGGACTGTTTCACAACGGACCGGCTTACCTCCTGCTGCGTTTTTGGGTTCGTCAGTAGGTAGCGGTTGCGACTGTCGTTGATATCCACGTCTCTTACATACTCTCCCTTGCTGTTGGCGACAATCTGGGCCATGAGCAGCAGCGGCAGGGCAGCGGGCGGGCGAACATACGCTGGTGATACTCAGCTCGTTTTTGTCGTCCTCGTCCTTGAGCGGGGACTTGGCATTCAGGGTTAACCCACGCGCACGCAGGTCAGCCAGTATCTTTGCAGCGGCCTCGGCTGTTGCCGTGTGTTGGAAGGCGGAAGGGGAGAGCGACCTACCAGCGGCTTTGGCGGGATCTGCCTGTTTCTTTAGGGCAGGGCTTGTCGCGCGTGCCTCCCCCACGATTTGGCCACCCTCGTCGGTGTCCCACTTGCGCTTTCTAGCAGGCTGAGGCGTGTGTGCGCTGGAGATGCTTACTTTTCGAGGGACGAGGGGTGGTATGGAGACGATCCGCTTGACATCGCGTGAAGGTCTAAGAAAACGGGGAAGCCACACTTTTTCAACGGGCATGGCCTACGTCGTTGCTTCACCCCACACCTCGATGTGTGGACGCGTGTGCCCGTGCCATCCACCCGCGTAGTGCGAGCAGTGTTGGTGTGTTGCCCATGCGCTGGATTGGAATGGACGGTACAACCGTGTGAGCAGGGAGAGTGAGGAGTTGCGCAGGTGTGGCAACTGTGCGATGATGTGCACACACAGAACAGAATATTATTACTGCTTGTGCCACTGCTTATGCCACGCATATCTGCCTCTCACACCTCCCCTCCAGTTCCCCTCCAAACCCCTCGCCCCAACCGACTGCCACGCTAAATAGCAGCAAATCGAACTTCCAAACGCCTCCTTCGCACACTGCATGCCTGTGCTGCGCAGTGTCACGTGACACACTGCTATCCTCCCACACCACTGTGGCAGTTTCTTTTCTACGTGAGCCATGGACGTCGCAGACCATTTCCCCAGACTCGTGCAGCTTGCAGAAAAGCATCCGAAGCTGCCGTCGCTGAAATACGGCTATGGCACGGCTGGGTTTCGAATGAAGTAGGTGGGCTGGCGCGTGCCGCATCTCATCCATCGCGGTGCAGCGCCACGCTGCTAGACGCCGTCGTCTTCCGCACAGGGCTTCTGGCCGCTCTTCGCTCCAAAAAGATGGATGGCCGTGTGGTGGGTGTCATGGTGACCGCGTCGCATAATCCAGAAGAGGTATTGCTTGCGCGTCTTGCTGCGCCTTGGTCGACTGACGATGAGGTAAGGACAACGGCGTCAAACTGGTGGATCCGTTAGGTGAAATGCTGGAGCAAAGCTGGGAAACATATGCGACACTACTGGCCAATGCTGAAAACACCGGCGAAGTGCTGCAAGTGCTGAACACCATCCTGGTAGCGACAAAGATTGACTTGACAAAACCGTCCAATGTAGTGTTTGCGCGAGACACTAGGTCTGTATCGCCTGCTCTTCCATCCGCTTCTGCGATCCGTGTGGCTTACACACACACGCCTGTAGACCGAGCGGTGTTGCGCTGGTCAGCGCGTTGGTGGATGGTTTGGAGGCTTTTGGTGCCTTTCGGCAGGATTACGGTGTACTCACCACCCCGCAACTGCACTACATGGTGCGAAGCATCAATACAGCCGGCTCGCCTGACGCGTTTGGGGAACCGACTGAAACAGGCTACTACGCCAAACTGTCCAAGGCGTTCATCAGTCTGATGGTGGGAACAGTGCACCGTGCAATGGCACCCGCATACTGACACCGTCTGCGCATTTCTAGGGTGACAAAAGGGCAACGCAAACAATCCATGTTGACTGCGCGAACGGCGTGGGCGCTCCGAAGCTCCGTGCGATGGCCGATGCAATCGGTGCGGAATACCTCCGCGTGAATGTCGTCAATGGCGACATCGAACAGCACGGACGTCTCAACAAAGACGTGAGTGTGCAGTTCTGTCCGTCGATTGACCCGGTGGCTGCATGCTGGCACGCCAAATAGTGTGGTGCCGATTACGTGAAGACGCAGCAAAGCGGACCCGCTGAGATGGAACTCGCGCCAGGAGAGCTTTACGCGTCATTTGACGGTGACGCTGATCGCATCGTTTTCTACTATGTGGACGATGGTATGTCGTGTATGTGTCACACTGCGCTGACACACGGGGTGGCGCAAGATATGCGATTCAAGTTGTTGGATGGCGACAAAATTGCTGGCCTGGCAGCAATGTTTATCAAGAATCTGGTGCAAATGGCCGGCTTGGAGCTGACTGTGGGCGTGGTCCAAACCGCTTATGCCAACGGGAACTCGACAGCGTATCTCAAAAAAGTGCTGGTGCGTGCATTGTTCGTCACTTGTGGTCACTGCCACCGTTACCACGCGTGCTCACACATGCTCAGCAAGTTCCGGTTTCTTGCGTGAGAACCGGCGTGAAACATCTCCATCACGAAGCGGAAAAGTTCCATGTTGGCGTGTACTTCGAAGCGAACGGCCACGGCACTGTTCTGTTTAATCCCGAGGCGCTTTTGGCCATCCGTACAACGGAAAGGTGGGTGCGGCACATGGGACATTCTGTGACACGGCGTGCAACAGACAAACACCAGCGCAAGCACAGGCGCTCGACCATCTAGACGCGCTCGCTCAGCTCATCAACCAAACGGTGGGCGATGCCATTTCCGACCTGTTGCTGGTTGAGATTATTCTTACGCACCGGCGCTGGACGCCGTCGATGTGGGACCAAGCATACACGGATCTGCCATCTCGTCTGGTTCGTGTGGTGGTCAAGGATCGTGATTTGTTCAGCACAGAAAGAGCAGACACACTGTTGATCTCGCCGGTGGGTCTACAGGACCGCATCGATGCCGTGGTGGCCAAGTTCAAGGACGGGCGCTCATTCGTACGCCCAAGCGGCACCGAGGATGTGGTGCGCGTGTACGCAGAAGCAGCTACACGGCTCGAATGCGATGAGCTTGCATTCAAAGTAGCGGGTCTTGTGTTCGACCACGCCGGCGGTGTCGGGGTGCGTCCACCGCAGTTTCTGTAAGAGAGGCGCTGGAGATAGCAAGCGAGAGCTGGACAAAGGCACTTATGCGCATTCTATCGTGCTGAAGAAGGTCGATTTGAAGACATGTGCGGATGCGGCTCTCGTTTTCACTACGTGTGACGAGCACGCTTGCTGTTGCATCTCTCTTTCGGTGACAACCACCACCTACGTAAACGATGGCCTGCAATGGTCGGTTGTTACAGTTGTTGTTGTTGTTGCCGTAGTTGTTGCTGCAGTGTTTACCGCAGTTGTTACCGCTGCAACAACTGCTCCTACTCCACAACCACCTCTTCACCAAGCGCAATAGCATTCAACGTCCCACTTTGCTATGCTCACGCGTGTAGCCACTGTATCAGGCGCATTCGTGTGGTGCGTGGCGTGGCTTTGATCCGCGCCGTTCAACCGTCGCCACTCCACGTTCCCGCGTATGGCCACGCCGCCTTCGATGGTCGCGCCATCCCGGCCAACCGCTAGTCTGTCTGCCGCAACAGCCGCGCTTGCCCAGCCCAGCGTGCGCCAGTCTGCGCGGGCCACACTGCTACTGCAAGATCGGCGGCGCCCCGTCTCCACCGTCCGTCAACCATCCCCTCAGCGCTTCGACACCGTCAGCACCACCGCCACCACTCTGCATCGCCGATTGCTCGTCTCCCGCTTCTTGCCATCACCGTCTCCTCTCCCGAGAGCCGCAAAGCCCACCATTCCAGAAGTCAGCACGTCACTCACCCGTACCCAAGAAAAGCTGCTGCTGGAACGCCAATCGTTTCTTGCTCATGATCGAGACTACGTGGCTCACCCACGAAACAAACAACGGCTGAACCGCGAGCTGGACAAGGTGCGACGAGAGTACTGGGAACTACGTCGGGCCGGCTGGGATCCGGTGGGCGAGAGCCTGTTGCGTGTAGGGGCGGTGTCTGTGGCTGGTAGCCACGATCCCAACACCGACCCGCATCAAGACGGCGGATGGTTTGGGCGTGTGCTTGCTTGGGCGTGATTTGCATTGTTCCTCTATGGCCTTACTATTTATTGCTTTACTGGCCGGTGAACACTTTGGTGGTCAGTCGTTGCAGCAGATCTAGTTTGTGTTTGCGCGATAACTCTTGAAACACGATCGCCACTGGCTTGCCCTTTCTGTCTCGGATCTCTCCCAGCTTGCCTCCCAGCCATCCTCCCTACCACGCGTTAGTCCACGCAACCACTGCCACTCACCATCACGCATCCTGGGATGTTCGCCACTATCAGTCCCAGCACCAGCCCCGCCAGCATCCCCACCAGCCACCACAGCCACCCCACCTGCTCCACTTCCGGCCGCAGCATCTCTTCAAAAACGTCGCCAAACACCTGATCTGCGTCTGCATGCACGTCCTGGAATGCACTCCGCTTTTTGTCGTAGCGTGCTCGTCGCTCAGCATCAGACAGGACAAAATAGGCGTCTGCTATAGCTTGGAAGCGTGCGGTGGCTCCGCTGGATGGATCCCGATCCGGGTGGTGGGCGAGGGCGCATTTCTGGTAAGCAGTGCGGATCTCTGCCGTCGTGGCTGTGGAGGCAACGCCAAGTATAGTGTAGTAGTCAGGAGCGGTCATGGGAAACCAGTAAAAAGGAAGATACCGCCGCACAGCGTTACGCACACACATGCCCGCATCCACTTCGCCATTCTGTCCGGCACGGTAGTTTGTTGCTGCACAGAGAGTATTTGACGCTGTCGGTGGATTCTGTTTAGCGATACATGTGGTGGCGGTGCTGATTTGCATAGTGTGGTGCTTTGTCGTGCATCAGCGTTGGCACGGCACAACACGGCGCATTCTCCATAGTGTCAAACACAACACTTTATACAAAGAAGTGAGGCGGCCCTTTCTCACTCGAGGCATTGCATACTGTAACACTTCGTTCCATATTCATGCCAAACACCTGATCTATGTGCCATCCGTTCTGCTGCAGCTGTTGTTTGACAACAGACCAGTCTGGTAGCAGGCTGCTTTGTTTGGCGCTAAGTGTTGTGTATCGTGCCGCATTTGCGTGGTACACCCCAGCCAGTGCTTCTTCGGGAGTGGCATCCGCTCGCAGCCACAGGTTTGCATAACGCGCTTGCACATCAACGGTGAAAGGGTTCTGCGTAAGTCTTTCCAGCGCGGAAAAGGACGCGGCATCTGCCACCGGATTGATCCGTAGTTTTAGAGGAAAGGAAGTGCGATAACGCCGCACGAACACTTCATGCGCCGCTACTTCCCTTGGGCTCAAAACAGTCAGTGTTCCTGGAACGCGCGTCTTGCAGAGCTGCAAATGGCACGCTTACCGCTGGAACATAGCGTGTCGAAGAGATGATAAAACACGATGTCAGCACGCTGTTCGTTGAAAATGCTTGAATGAACTGTGCGAACAGACCGGTAGTTTGCGTATATGCTGAACGCCGAAAAGGGCAGAAACGCAAGCACAGCAGCTGTCACTGTGGTCGGTATCACCGCACTTACAATAATCCCAATACCTGTGCCTATTGCGTGGTCATGAGGTACTGCGCTTTTTTAGCCCCGGGTCTGCTTACCTAGCACTCCGGCAGCGGTACTTTGTGAAGCAGCCTTTGCCGTGATGTCCCCTAGGCTTCCATTTGGTACGAAGAGCAGGAGGATATGCATGCTGTTTACTTATCGATATCCGTGAGTGTTTGGTGTATGTGCGCTCTGCGTGGTCAAACAAAAACAGAGCCGTCAGGTATCACAGGTGTTGCCAGGGCGGCACCTTGTTGCAGAGCTCGCGATCCAGCCGATGTTCTTTCCTAGGCGGCTTCAGCAGGACGAGATGTGTCCGGAGCCCCACCAACGTTGGAGAGCGAGGCGATCAGCAGAAACACATCGGGCCATAATGGTGCAAGCATTTCTAACGCAGATGCTCCTTGGATAGCTAGACCAGCACGGAAACGATGCCGCTTCGGCTCGCTGTCAAACCGCGTGCCCAGCAGAGACGCGTACAGCACACCGCCCAACTGGCCAAGCCCATCCTTCAGCACCCAGCTCTCGCAGCGCCGGCTTCTTTACTCCCTCTGCCTGGTTGAACGCAGCAAGA
>QZWT01000298.1:0-15922 GCA_004114315.1 Cochlonema odontosperma | reverse complement strand
TGATACGTGATTGCATGAGGTGCAGTGCGGAGGAAGAGAAAGCATGGATGGCAAGGTCGGCAGAAGGACGAGCAATGTTGTAGGGCGCTTTTGCTTTGTCCAAGACATCGACCAGTTCGGGACTTGCGAGAGCAATGCCTATACGAAGACCGGCCAGCCCAAAGCTTTTGCTCAGCGTCTGCATACAGACCAGATTGGGGTGGCGTGTGACCCAACTGGACACACTGCCGATGTCGGCGTCGCGAGCAGAGGAATGGACAAAATCGACATAGGCTTCGTCGACAACGACAATCCCGGTGGACAGGGCGTTCGCTATCGCAAGGATATCCGATATGCGCAGCGCTACACCCGTGGGATTGCCGGGACTGCACAGGTAGACGATTTTGATGGAGGCGTCCTGCTGCAGACGTGCGAGCATAGCAGGCATATCTAGTTGGAAGGCATCGTTTGGATCATCGGATATCCGCAGAGGCACGTCGACAACGTTGACGTCGTTGATTTTTGCGGCCACACGGTACATGCCGTAGGTGGGCGTGGTGATCAGGATAGTGTCGTGGGTAGGACGACAGAGTACGCGTTGAAGCAGGTCGATGATTTCGTCGCTGCCCACACCGAGAAACACATTGGAGGGGGAGAGTTGGCGGAAGTTAGCAATGGCTGCGCGAAGCTTAGGGTTCTGCGGATGAGGATAGCGGTGGTAGTCAGTGCTGGCGGGGGTTGGGCAGGTGGGACCGTAGGGATTCTCGTTCGCATCCAACAGCAGACCGGTAGCGTAGTCGTCGCGTGCACAGCGATAGGGCGTTAGCGTGCGGATGTTGGGACGCAGCAGAGACGTGAGATCGAAGGAGGAGGAGGAGGAGGAAGCAGACGCCATCGCAGTCGCGCAGAAGCAGGAAAGGCAAGCGGAACAGGCGAAGCGGCAACACGGTCGCAGTCAGCGCAAGTGCAAGTAAAGGAAACAAACAACACGACGACGCAGCAGCAGCAGCAGCAGCAGCAGCATTAGAAAGAAGGAACGGCGTCAAAAGGTACTCGTGTGGAAGCCTTTCTTTTGCTGAGTTGGCGGTGAGCAATTGTCGTCTTCGCTTTGGCTCTGGCTCACTCGACGCGTACAATAACGCGCTTTCCACGGTTCTGCCTGCCCATCCGCCGCGTCACACACATGGCCCACTTGCCGTCGTTGTTCGGCGCTGCTACCGCCAACAGTGTGGCCACGTCGCGCGTGTTGGTTGTCGGTGCCGGTGGCATTGGCTGCGAGCTGTTGAAGAACCTGGCGATGTCTGGATTCCGTACTATCGACATTGCACGTCTTCCCTCCTCTTCCTCTTCCTCTCCCTCTCTCCCTACCCCGCTTCCCTCTAAACTTCCCACGTCCACAGGTGGATCTTGACACCATCGAGCTGTCCAATCTGAACCGTCAGTTTCTATTCCAGCGACAACACGTCAAACAACCGAAAGCATACGTATGTCCACTTCTTTTCCTCCTCCTCCTGCTGAAACACCGTCCGTCTGCAGATAGCACGGGATTCTGTATTGAAGTTCTGTACAAATGTTACTATTGAAGCGCATCACGCTGACATCAAGGAAGCGCGTTTCAACACCTCCTGGTTCAAGGGCTTTCGCCTTGTCATGAATGCTCTGGACAATCTGGGTAGCCGTGCGGTCATGTGTCTCGTCTGATGCGCAGATGCACGACGACATGTGAACGCCATGTGTCTGGCTGCTGGTGTGCCGCTCATCGAATCTGGCACCGCTGGCTATCTGGGCCAAGTCACTGTCATCCAAAAGGTACTCTCCGCTCCTTCTCCACACTCCGTCATCCCGTCGTTTCAACAGAATACAAGCGAGTGTTTTGACTGTCAGCCAAAGCCTGTGCCCAAAACATTTCCCATCTGCACCATCCGCAACACCCCCACCTCCTCCATCCACTGCATCGTATGGGCAAAGAACTACCTCTTCACGTACGTCGCACAGCATCTCGTCAACGCCAACATGCGTGTAGGCAGCTGTTTGGTCAGCCTGATACAGACGAGCACGACGTCGATGCGCATGCGGACAATGGTAGATAGTCTGCTGCCCTCCCCGCATTGGTCTCACTCTGCCGTGCCAGCCGATGACCTGGCGCAACTAAAAGCAGAGGCTGACGAGTTGCACCTGATTCGTAGTCGTATGCACACCGACACGTTCATGCCATCTGTCTTTCGCAAGGTGTATACGCACGACATCCAACGACTCGCCCAGAACGACGATCTATGGCAGCAGCGTGCGCCACCACAGGCACTCGACTTCGACCAGTTGCTAGCATTTCCTCCTCCTCCTCCTCCTTCTGATCAACACGTCCCCGATTCAAGCGGAAACGCTATCAGTGCTGATCGACACATCTGGTCAATAGACACCTATTTCCGTGATCTACTCGCCAGGTACTACACCCCTGCCATCCTGCCTCTTCCATGCGTGACTGGATAGCGGTGCTGCTCTTGCACAGCGATCCTCCGTCACAGCGACACCCGACGCCCAACAAACCGCTGCGCTAGAGTTCGACAAAGATGATGACGACGCGCTTACTTTTGTGGTCGCTGCTGCAAATCTTCGTGCTCATGTGTTTGGCATTGGGCTCAAGAGTCGGTTTGATATCAAAGGTGTGTTATCCAGTGTCCCCACTGATCGCCACTCATCGCCAAACAAAGCCATGGCCGGTAACATCATTCCTGCTATCGCCACCACCAACGCCGTTATTGCTGGCGTCATTGTCATGCAGGCCTTCCAAATACTCTCCGGTAATCTGTCCAATTGCCGGAATGTAAGCGTCACTGCCTCCCAAAGTGCCCGCTAACCCACGGATGGTCAGTCGTATCTGAAGTACGGAGGACACCAGGACAAGCTGCTGTACACAGAACACCTGATCAAACCCAATCCTGACTGCTATATCTGCAGCGGGCAATCTGCCCAGCTTACCGTGAATGTGAACCAACAAACGCTTGGCTCGCTTGTACAAACACTGTTGGTGCCGGATACAGAGCACGCGCTTGGCCTGGGCGAGGAAGTGACTGTTGTGGAGGCTGGACGGTGAGTAGGGACACCACACGGGCGCTTCTCACACGTTGGGTTAGCCTGCTGTACGACGTCGATTTCGACGATAACGTGAATCGCACGCTCGCTGATTTGGGACTTCGCGATGGCAGCATGCTGCAGCTGTCTACAGACAGCGACGTAGCAGCAAGCAAGAACACCGTTTCCCTATTGATCACACATTCGTAAGTGATACGCGTATGCATGCATACACGCACACATATACACATGCCAACCGAAGCTTTCCCGTGTAGTGAGGACACTGCGATGACGCTAGAAAAGGCGGCTATTCGTAGGCCATTTGTCCTTTCTCCCGCAGTCAAGCGGAAGACATCGAACACTGCACAGCCAGGCCCAGAGCCAGTTCCAGAGTCTGACGACGGGTTTGAGATGCTTGTGCCGCCCACAGCATCGGATGGCACACCGAAGCGACTCAAAGGCGCTGATGATGACATGCAGGCCAGTAGCGTCAGCGTCACTGCTGTTGCACGCCCGGCTGAACAGCCCGATGTGTGGTCATTCAACGGGCTTATCGCTATGCACAAACCCAGAGGGATCACTAGCTACGACGTGATACGCCAGATACAAAAACTTATCACAATGCCGGGTGCCAAGCGGGTCAAAGGGAGAAACGGTATGCCACGGCAAGACAAACACCCGAAGATTGGACATGGCGGTACTCTGGTAAGACCTGTGGATGTACACGAGACACTGACAATGACAAGGACCCAATGGCTGAGGGCGTGCTAGGTACACAGTACGGTTGACGCATCTAACACCAGCAGTAGTAGGGGTCGGCGCAGCGACCAAGCAGCTAGGCGGATTTCTGTCGTGCAGCAAGGTTTGCGCAGCCTGAAATGGCAAGCAACTGCTCACGCTAGTAGGTGTACGAGGCGGTGGGGCTTCTCGGTGCGGAGACCGACACAGAAGACGCGATGGGCTCAGTCATCAAGCTCGCGCCGTCAACCACAATCACACGCGAGCAACTGGAAGCGACAGTCCAAGAGTTCATCGGTGATATCCAGCAGGTGCCGTGCATGTATGTTTCTGCAGCGTAGCACGATGATTTACGACTCACTTCATCGCAGGTATTCCGCATTGAAAATCAATGGTGAACGGATGTGCGATCTTGCGCGAGCTGGGAAAATGAATGAAAAGAAGATGGTAGCGCGGCCTGTTACCATTCACGGAATCACGGTGCTGGCATTTGACACCGAGCATGCCTATGATTTCCCGCAGAAACTGAGCGAGGGTGTCACGCGCTCTCCTGCGACGGACGCTCCAGGTGCTGCGTTTCGCATTCGCATTGAATGCGGCAGTGGCACATACGTGCGCGCTCTGATTCGAGACATTGCACGCCGAATGGACACTGCAGCACACACGGTGGAGCTGATCCGTTTGCGACAAGGCAACTACGAGCTGGAGCGTGATGCGGTCAAACTAGACGGCCTGACTCTGACCACGCTCGCAGCACACCTCACCTAGCTGTTAATGATACATTGTTCATATTCTGTGCTGTCCTATTCGCTTCCGCTCTTGTGGGGTGGTGGCGGTGGCGATAGCGGTGATGGATGGAAACGTGAGGTTAAATAGCCGAAGACACCCATGCTTCTGACCAACTGGCCTCTTCTCGTTTGCTGTGAAACATGGCATTGCTGCTGTGCAGATCCTGTTTCGTGCGCAGAACTGCTTGCATACGCATTTCAACGGCTGCCGCCTTCTTACCCCCTCCCCCCTCCCCACTCCCACGTTTCCCTCTCGTTTAAAGGCGTGGCGTGAAACACACGTCACCTGACCGCATCATGCCTCCCTCCTCGTCACCGTCGATTCCCCGCCTTGTCGTCCGCGCCTGTTGGCTCCTTCCACTTGCACTATGCTTTGCTTCGTGGTGCTACGCAGCATCGGTGTTTGATAATATTTCCGACCACCTTTCCAGCTCTGTGTCCGATCTCCTCTTCCAAACCCCTGAAACATCACGTGTCGGTACACGCGACCGTGATCTCGATAATAACATTCTGTTCGATTGCGGCGATGATGACGATCTGCTCCACCTGAATTACATACACTTTGACCCGCTTCAGCCACAGCGTGGCAAGAATCTGCGCTTCGCCGCAAGCGGTATGCTTCGCGAGGACGTGTGTGACGGCAGCTACGTCGATGTGCTGGTGAAAATGGGTGTGATCCAGCTGTGGAAGCGTCGGCACGATCTGTGTGAGGAGGTGAAGCGAGTCGACTGGGAGTGTCCTGTACTTGCTGGGAATGTCACCATTGAGCGGGACGTGGATATCCCACGAGAAGCACCACCGGTATGTCGCATGCAGCATACAGCATACAGCATACAGCTGGAGCAGCGTCTTGTCAATGTCTAACCCATGTGTGTGTGTGTGTGTGCGTGTAGGGGAAGTTTGCTGTTCTTGCTAAGGCCTATACCGGAGATGGACGTGCGATCGCTTGTATTCGAGGCACGGTGGTGCTACGTCCATGAGACTTCCGTGCGACATTCTCATTGATTCATAAAATACAAGCTGTTCATAAGTGTCATTGCAACACACCTTCTCCCTTCTTGGTTCTGTTGGGTGGTGTTGCTGCTTCTGTTCTCACACTTCCTGGGATGTATCCAGGTTTGCTTCGCAGTGCGTCGCCACGCGCATTCCACGCTCACCGCCGCACCAGGCGTCCAGCCACCTCCGTTACCGCCTCGACCACCTGCTGCCACCAACGCGCTTGCTTCCGCGGTGACATCCGGGGTCATTCCTGAAAGACCGTGTCCCTGCTGTCGTTGGTAGTGTCCACCCGCACTTGCATGGAACTGACTAGCGCTCTGCATGGCATAACGCGTCGATCACATCGAAAAAGTGTGCTCAACATCCCCGATAGTGTGGCAACTTTCCGCTGCACTGTATGCGACTCTATTGTCGATCTCGTTCCACGCAGCATTCCTCCACGTAGGTTCCCCGCACTCGTCGGCACATTTCCGCCCACACATGCCGCATCGCAGAGCACCAAAACATGCTGCCTCTTACTTTGAAACGCTTGCAGACCCTGTTGGAAGCACAGCACTCCACACACGAGATAGTATATGTAATCGAAACGGTGTTCGCCTCTTGGGAGTTGCTGAATGCGTCATTCGCCAGTGTATCATGTTTTCTCCACACAGCAGCACGCTTACAGCAACCTGTAGTGCGAAGAAGGGACACCAGAGTACACTGGCCTGCAGCTGGAGGATGTACGCACTGCCTACCGCCTTCTCGCCGATGCAGTAAGCATGCGTCCTTTCTATGCTAACCAATCCCGTTGTCAGTCCAACCCAGAAGTGCTCTCGGCTTTGATGCGTGCCACACATAGCATTTTGCGGCGCCCTGGACGGTGCGTGCACCATTGTTGGTTGTATACGTGTGTCACTGTTTGAGTCCCACTAGGCTACCCAAGACGGAAGACGACATCCAGTTCTATCTGATCATTCTTGAGGTAGATGCACGCTTTCGGCTGGTCTGTTTAGCGAGCAGAATCCTTTGTTGTGGCAATACTCCACTCCAGAAGTGGTAGACTACCACTTCGGCATTACAGCACGTCTGCTCGGATGGCTGTCCAATCTTGGAAATGATCTTCATCGATACCTAGTACACTGGTTTACGCAGTAAGCACTGCATCTGTTTCCCTCCCCCCTCTACCGCCTAATCTAACGAACACGGAGGCTTCCTGTGGAGCGCTTTCGTTACTATGTAGAATTGATCAACCGCTTTATCGCACACCGCCTCACACGTCCAGTCAATCAAAGCCCCACAGATACCTACGAGAGCTACGCGGTGGACTGGAAAGTGTGTGCCGGCGCACGTGTGATGGCGCTATTGTGTAGGCGTGGCCGTGCGTTGACCCATTCCTGCACTGACGCTGCATGGCACACCAGTTGCGGCTAACAAGAAATCGCCAAGCATCTCCGCTTCCGAGTTCTACAACACTATGGCAGACTACATTGATCTTGTTGCGGACTACGACTCGTGGGAGCATTCTCAGGGGTAAGCGCAGTGTCGTGCGAGCGTGTCGTCGTCAGCCACTGGATTCTGGATGCTAGCGAGTTTTGTTTCTGTCAGTATCCCTTTCTTTTGTCGATGGGCGCAAAGATGCGTATCATGGAGCTGGACGCCAAACGGCAAATGGACATCAAATTGAAAGAGGCTATGTACTCGGCAATGCTGCGCCAACATATGACACTGCCTTATTTATCGCTACGCGTGCGACGCCAACATCTCATTGAAGACTCGCTGAACGAGGTGCACTCTTCCTTCACTTAGTCTCGCTTCTCATGTCCGTGTAGCTTAGCGCACATCATCAAGACTTGAAGAAAAAGCTGCATATTGAGTTCGTGGACGAGGCAGGAATCGACGCTGGCGGACTGACTAAAGAATGGTTTTTGCTAGTAGTACGCCAGCTTTTCAGCACCGCCTTTGGTAGGTGTGTCTCCATACGAGTCGTGAGGAGACACGCTCACTGTTCTGTACTTTGCGTTCAGGCATGTTCAAGGAGGAGGAGGATGCTCATTACATCTGGTTTGACTCGGCAAGCTTCGAGACCGCAGATCAGTACTATCTGGTCGGCACTATCATTGGTCTTGCCATTTACAATTCCACCATCCTGGACATACGGCTGCCGCCCGTGTGCTACAAGAAGCTTCTCAACGTCCCGGTGACATTGTCCGACCTATTCGATGTGTATCCGGTCGGCATTCCACTCGTTTCCGTCGACCTTTCAAACTGACAGGCTGCATAGGGTCTGGCGCGAGGACTAGAACAACTGCTGGCCTTTGACGGAGACGTGCAAGACACCTTTTGTCGGGATTTTGTCGCGGAGGTTGAATCGTTTGGCGAGCGCCATCGTGTGCCTTTGATCGAGGATGGCGAGAATGTCCCAGTCACCAATGCGAACCGACAAGGTACGTTGTGTACGTAAGACGCACGTGTTAAAGCGCCTCTTTTCCGCTTTCGCCGCCATCAACAGCGTTTGTAAACGCGTATGTGGATTTTCTGCTGAACCAGTCGGTGGAGCCACAATTCGAGCCTTTCAAACGCGGGTTTAACAATGTGTGTGGTGGCAATGCTCTTTCTGTACGTGTGCTTCCCCGCGTGGTTCTTATCGCTTCCTGTCTTGAACGATCCGTCCTACAGCTGTTTCAACCAGAAGAGGTGGAAATGATAGTGCGAGGAAGTGATGAAGCACTGCAGCTGGACGAGCTGCAAGCCGTCACGGTATACGAGGGATTCAGGGCAGACGAGCCTGTCATCTGGTAGCTTGCTGTGTGCCATCGTTTCACTGCTAATGGGTAGTGATTTTTGGGCTATTTGGAAGTCCGCAGATGCACCGCACCAACGTGCACTACTTATGTTCATCACTGGTAGCGACCGTGTGCCAGCGGTAGGAAGTGCCGTGATGAAGTTCAAAATATCACTTGCTGGTCCAGACGCAGAGCGCTACCCACAAGCCCACACCTGCTTCAATCAGCTGCTGCTCTATCGCTATGCAAGTCGTGCCAAACTAGAGCGGATGCTTTGGCGCGCAGTGTTAGAGAGCGAGGGGTTCGGGCTGAAGTGAATACGCGGCTGTCGCCTATTCTACAGGCCGCTGTACTACACACGCTTCATGGGTCAAATTGGTTTGCCATATATTCGAGTCGGGTTAAAGCAAGCATTAAATAAAGCCAATTACGCTTCTATGACGCAGTTGTCGGGAAGACGCTGCTGGTGGTGGTATTCGTTGCGCGCGCAGCGTATTGCATCCGGCAGTCGACGCCACACGCGCCCGAAACCGATTTCTGCGCATAGCCCACTCTTCTGCAGCAGTCTCCAAGTCGGACCAGCTTTCTCCCGAAGCACAATGTGCACTACTAGGCCGCGTGCGTGGTACTCGCGCACAATTTCCAGCATTATCTGCGTGGCACTTCCCTCGGCCAGTGAGTCGTCCAAAGTGCAGATCGGACCACGACACTTACGTCAAATCGATACTGGGCATGTGCTGAAGATCCAAGATAACAGTATGCAAGAGGGCGTACTCGTATGCAGATATGGGTGCAGAAGCTGGATGCGCGTGCAAATCGGCAAATCGCTCGAGGCGTTGTAGGCGATCGCGTAGCTGTGCCGTGTTGACGAAGTACAAGGATTGCTGGATACGCACAAGGAAAAGGCCATCGTCAGCATCCTGCTCGTCTTCCGACTCAGGTCGCATCGATATTGTGCTAGCGCGGCACACGCGCTCCTCCAGCGGACTGTAGTTGTCAGTGCCCGGTTGACGTACCTGTTGCATAGAGCAAGCAAGTGAGAAACAGTGGAAGGAACAGCGTGTACCAAAAGCGCAATGCGTGGCACTGTCGTGTGCCGCACAACCAGGAGCATGCTGACAGCCACACTCATAGCAGTGCCGGTCTCCACATTCACAGCGGCGGTAACCACAAAGGTGCCGGTAGCCAGTGCCAGATCGATCCATGCACAACAACGCCACATAGCCCGAAACTCTGATGGCGTTTCGTGCAGCAGTCCAAGAGCAGCCACGAAGATAATGGCTGCTAGCGTGGGACGAGGCAACCAGGAAAAGGCAGGCAGCAAGTACCAAAGTGTGAGCAGCACCATAAGCACCACAACCATGCCGGAGATCTGCGATCGCCCGCCAGCACGGTCGTTCACGCGTGACCGCGCCAAACTCGCGAATCCCGGAAACCCGCCAAGACATGACGCCAACAGATTCCCGCATCCCAGTGCGACCAGTTCACGGTTCGGACTGCAGTGATACCCATGCTTCGCTGCATACTGCTTCACGACAATGATGGACTCGACAAACCCGATCACAGCGATCAATGCAGCAGTCATGCACAGCTGGTGCATCTGGTGGCGATTTGGGAGGTTCAAGGAAGGGAACTGCAACGGTGGGAACCACACGTGCTCCGAGTTCATGTTTCCCAGCACAGGTATAGCATAGTTTTCTGGCCAGTCCTGCCAATAGCACATAGCCATCGCTCCTGCACTCACAAGGAGAATCTCTGGCACCAGCGTGATCCAATCAAGACGCGGCCAACGAGCGGCCACACGCGGTTTCAGCCATGCCGCTAGCAGAAGGAAAACAACTGCGCTTGTGGACACGCACACGGTTGGCACATGCGCACGCGGCCAATACTCCCAAATGAATCGTAGCTTCTCCACCGCCGAGCTTCCTTCATCCAGATGGCGTGCTGCTATCGCGCTTAGACCTAGCATCGCAATGCACTGTCCAGACATAATTACAAAAGCGACTGCAGTGATGAAACCACGTAGTAAGGCGCGTGACAACAAAGCATCGATGAAGCCAAGACGAAATAATCCAAGCAGCATGTCAAACGCACCGACCAAGAAACAAAGAATAGTAGCAATAGTGATTGGGGATATGGCGTCAGGATCGTCACCTTCTGCCAGCGCTGTCGATTGGTATGCGGCAATAGCGTGGCCGGTAAGCATGGAGATCAGCGCCTCTGGTCCCACTGACAGCTGTCTATGAGGGGCACCCGTCAATTACAGCCATTGCTGCACGGTGCAACACGCACCTCGATGTGCCCATGAATGTGTAGACCAGTCCGGTGCCAATAGCCATGTAGAGACCGTGCACGGGTGGCAGACCGACGAGCATCGACGAGAAAGACAGCGCCTGTGGCACCAGCAAGCAGGACACACTAATACCAGCAACCGTGTCATGGAGCAGCTGTTTTCTCCACGAGTACACAGGCAGCCAGCCAAGAACAGGGATGTAGTAGTGCACACGGCGTTTCAGTAGATCGAGGAATGACGCGCGAGCAGATGAGGCACGCGAGTGGCGATGGTGACGACGCCGCCGCACCGACCCCGGCTGTGCGATTGCGGTAGCTGTCTCCGCGACAGATGCCTCCGCGCGTAGTGCGTCCCAGTAGATCGAGTCCGAGGACGTGGATCGGGAGATGCCTGGTGCTAGGACGCCAAGTCAGCGAAACGCTAGGCGTCGCGGTAACACTGTCGTCGTCGTTGTCGTTGTTGTTGTCGTCTCGTTGGTAGCGAAGTAGCGGGGAAGCGTCGTTGTCCCAGTGCTCTGTGATGCGTGTTATGCGCGTTGCGAGTGTCGCAGCGGCAGCGTACCGCGTGTGTCAACAACCATTGTACACAGCGAATTCCCAGGAGAGATGATGCGAACGATCGGAGCATTGGCCAAATTGGTCAGCAACCAAACAAAGCTGACGCCACCAGCAGAGAAATATGGATGTTCACACCGTCTTTGAAGATGAAGAAAGCTGTAGTGCAGAAGGAGTTACATGCTATAAAGACGTCGCTGTTGCTTCCAGCATCTGCTGCCATGCTGTGCAGTCGATGGACGGGTCGTACTGCTTCATGTCCATAATGTCATTCTGTGTGTCCACAGCGCTTCCCACATCTTCCAGCCAACGCTGTTCAAATTCTGGATCGCGAGTGAGTGCAGGCACTTCCGGATCCACTTCCGCTGTCTGCGTGTGAAGCCACACCTCTTCCCGTGCCTTCTTGTGCTACCAAGCGTGGAGGAGGAGGGTGGCGTGAGACGACGCAAAAGGAAGCACCACTGGGACACTGCGTACCCGTTCACGGTCTTCCTCGATGCGTCGCAGGATATCGCCGCGTGACAGTTTCAGCGTGGGCTCTGCTGTTGCGAGTGTGGATCCTTGCTCAGCGGCTTCCTGTCTACATAATTGCTGTAGTGTCAGCATGCAATGCAACACAACACAAATGGACAAGTGGATGGACAAGCAGTACCGGTCGTTATCCCATGCTCCCAGTAAACGTTCTATGTCATCCAGCGTCTCACCAGGAAATACAGATTTCGCTCGCCACGACTCTATCACCTACGCGTGCACAAGTGAGAAGCGCAGGCATTGTCTTCCATACCTTTTTCACGTTTGCAATGTTGGCACGACCCGCTTCAGAGTCGGGTGCCACTATCTGTACAATTTTTGTAGCATCTCCTTTAACGCGATCTTTGCATTCCATGGCAACCACCACACTCTCGTCCATCTGACACAACGCGTCCAGCACGTAGAAGTTGTTGATACGCTGATTGACGGAAGACTATAGGAGGAGGAGGGAGGAGGGGGAGGACGCCGCATCAGCAGCTGGTACACCGGATGCTTCTCTGTACCTACATGCTCTGTCTCTTCAAGCAGGCACAGATACAGATCATCGAAGCAGTCCGCGTGGTTGATCATGAACTGGGCAATGCGATGGATTGACGCTTGCGACGAAGTCAGCTGCGTGAGCAGCTCAAGCAGCGCCAAACGCGCCTCAAACGGATCGGCGAAGGTTTGCATTGCCGTAGGCGTGTGACTCGCCTCCACCTTCTGTTCCAGTTCCACTCTTCCTATTTTCTATTTCTGCCATGCGCGGGTGCAGTGTTTTCCTTCTGCTCGCCACGGCTTCTGCTGCGCTTGCAGTGCCTGCTTCTGATACCGGCAATATGTCGATTTCTAATGCTCGTCTTGATCCCGCGTCTTCTTCCCCCGCCATCCTCGCTGTTGAAACGGTCTCCTTTCCCTTTGCGCTCCCGTCTGCCTCTCCCTACGAGGACACCGTCAACGCGAATGCCTACCACTCTACGTTCAGTGTTCAGCCGTTCGCTGGAGGTGGGGCGGAGGACGAGGAACTTGACGAGGAAGCAAGCTTCAGGATTGCCAGTGAGGATCAGTCTGTCACAAGTGCCGGTGCTATTATGTGACGGGAAAAGCTGTGAGCCAGGGGTTCCACCACCACCTCGGTACCGTCTTCAAATAGCCATGATGCAAAACATCTCATCATCGTCTTCGCTTGTATGCAATCTATGAATATATGTCCCTTCGCTCTTCCCTCGCTTCTGCACTGTCACCGTGTGTTGGTAGAGCAGACCGTAACTATTTATTCACACGCTGCTACATGCAGAGCTATTGCAGTGCATACACATAGCATGTGTGAGCAGGCGAGTGCTTAGACTGCCAGGCGAGGTACAACCCTGGATGCTCACATTCATCGAGTGTATGCCAAGCCAGCCGGCAATGGAAACAAGCATGTTCACATGTTCCAAAAGTCAACTTGTCATTTCATTTGCTTTACACTTGTGCTATTTAAAGGGTCTTTTCTGTACTTATCAACAGATACTAGACATACACACTGGGCTGTTGTCCACACATTACCATCTGGTGCAATGTGGACAGAAAACCAACAAGGATTCTTCATTGATGTTAGTACACATCCACACATCCACATCCACATCCATACATCTACATCCACACATACAAAACGCACATGTAAGCTTCTTGGTCCAAGAGGTGCGCTGAAGCTCGGTTCACTTCTCAGCCGGTTCGTCAATAGTGTTGTTGTTGTTGTTGTTGTTACTGTTGTTGTTGTCACTCGCTTCGTCATTATTGTCTTCATCCATCAGGCTTAGACGACTGAAACAGCCGCTTGTTGCCTGGATGTTCATAAACACTGGCGGTCGCGACGCCTGAACCAAGGGGGATCCAACCATACCGCTGCTAGGACTGGCAGAGCCACTCGTCCCCACAGCAAGCGGGATGCGAGAAGGCACTAGTTTGGGCGAAGGCGTGCTGTTCACACCGTATCGGTGGAACCCGTTGGAAATGGCAGACGTGGTCGTACCCGTACTAGGGCTGAAGTAGCTGTTAGTGGTCATCGTTGTGGTGCTGAACGGGGACAGCGGCTGTCCGGGAGAGCCGGCGCGGCGTTTGTAAAACTCCACAATCTCCTCTGAAACTATCGCCACCCATCCGTGCGTGAGTGCCCACACACATCTCCCCACCCTTTCCACACTCCGAGGCACATACATTTTCGCTTGCGCATGCGTCCGTTGGTGATGTTCACATTGCTGGTCACGCCAGCGGCTAGGGGGGAGCTGAGTACCGCGTTACAATAGAGCATGCCGTTTCCGCTTGACGCGGCAGTGGGAGAGGATGTTTGCGAGTGGGATGTGGGAAGGGCAGAGAAAGAGATCATGCCGGGAGAGGAGAAGTTGGAGGACACGGGAGACGGCGACATGAAACCGCTTGTATCATCGCTGCCACGCCGATAGGTATCCGACTCTGGATTAAGCTTGGAGCCAGTGTAGAAGAAGTGCTGGCACATCGATCCACCTGCAGCAGCATGCACCATTTCATCCTATCTGTCATGAGTATGTGGTGTGGTGCCACAGCAGGATGCGCCTCTTCTAGCGACCAGTGGTGTCGTACCTGTATTAATGTCAGCTCCTCTTCCAGGCGCCGCAGCTGCGAACCCTCGCCAACCATTTCATGCTCTGCCTGTAGCGTCTCTTCTGCAAGTAAGTGTTTGATGCGTGAAAGATGCTTTGGTGGTGGCTGTAGCGTGTATGCATGCAGGGTGAGTGCGGCAGGGAGTGCCTATATGCTTACCTGCAGGGCATGGAGACCAAAAGTCGCACGTCCCGAGTCAAGAAACAAGGCAGAAGACTCGGACAGCGGGCGGTGCGAAGCGGGATTATAGAGCGAAGTGGAGGATTGGGTGGGTGTGCTCATGGAGGTGGCGTCGTCGTCATGGTCGTCGTCGTCATCGTCGTCACTATCGTCGTCTCGCATCCGTGTTTCCATGCGCCGCTTGCAAAGGGAAGCGTCGGAAGGCAGTGTGTAACTTAGACTCTCGTGCCTCAGATCGTGCAGTGCAGTGCTCATGCTTCTGCGACGATACTGGCGAAGAGGTCGCGCGGACAGTGGCGCTCTGCGCACATGGGCGAGAGAGAAGACGGGGGAGGAAGGGAGGGAGGAGAGGGAAGAGGAGTCGAGCTGCAGGGACACGGCAGAGGAGGAACGGGACCTGGTGGCACTGGTGAAATGGAAGGGCAAGGCAAGCGTAGGGGTGTGGGAGCGAGAGTGGGAGTGCGCGGCTGTTTCCGCATCGGCCATCGTAGCGTCAAATAAGGTGCGCGGGTGTTGGCGAGGAAATAAGATGCGATGCGATGCGATGCGATGCCGCACACGACACGCAGCACACGCAGCACACGTAGCACACGCTGGCTGTGAGCTGTGGATTGTTGTGACGAAGTGGAAGCAGTAGTGCTAGCACGGTTGTTGTGCGAATACACCTGTTTGAGCAACTTGCATGGTGGAGTGCGCATGAAACAGGCATGTTTGGGAAGAGACAACCGGTGCTTGCTATGACGCTGGTTGTGGCTGCATTGCGCTGCTGAGTGATGCGGTGCATGTGAGGGAAGAGGAATGGAGTGCATGCAGTCAATGAGGCCAAAGGTGTGTGTTCTGGGGGAAGGGAGAGGTGTTGCACGTCTGGATGCACTGTCAATGCTCACTGCATACACAACAGATGAGGGTTCAAACGGTGTGACACGCACTGGCTATGGACATCGATGCAGCATTTGCTCTACTGTCGCAGCTTGACACTGCCGATGTCCAATCTTGGCCACCTCACAAGCGTGCTATCCACAGCGTGGAGCATACTGCGATGAGCAGCAGCAGCAGCAGCAGCAGCAGCAGTATGGCATGGTGTGGCATGATGTGGCATGGTGTGGTAGCAACAGCAACAACAACGTAGGCACCAGCACCACGGTCATGGCCATGCTGTTCTGTCGACTGTCGACGGTATCGCACCTCCGTTGGGACACAGCACGGTGCAGTGGCACAGGCGGTAAGGATGGCATAGATGTAGAAGCAGTCGACAACGCAAGTACTGCTGCTGCTGTTGCTGCTGCTGCTGCTATTACTACTATTGCTGCTGATGACACTCGTCGCAGTGGTCCAGCAACAGACGTCGAAGAGGGTGACACGTCCATGGCTATCCCTTCGTGGCGATAGGGACGCGTCACCGGCGGGATCTTCCCCCGCCAGCGG
>QZWT01000297.1:0-15943 GCA_004114315.1 Cochlonema odontosperma | reverse complement strand
TGAGTGACACAGCGTATGCACACACACACACAGCACAAGCACCCTCCCACCTACCCTCCATTGAACTTTAGCGGATTGTTCTGGCAACAACGGCTCTCGCATCAGCAGTGCAATGTTGGCCAGCGGGACACGCATGGCTATCGCAGCCCTGTCCAGCGCTGCCTGACACTCCGCGATCGTGCCCATCTGCTCGACCTCATCTGTATCCGCGGATGGATGGTCCCCCTTCACAAGACGTGCCATCTCGGCATCCTCCTCGGGTGTGCGCTGTGGAGTACCCGAGAAAGGGTCTCGGAGCCTGGCCTTCTCCAGAATTGCTTCAAGGCGATCGTTGAACCGTGTGCCGCTGCTGTCTTCCTTGTACCCTTTCGCGTGCTTCGATAGTCCATCCATGGCCGCAACAAACTGTGCCAGGGCATCCTGCAGCATCGACATGTACGGTGCAATCACATAGGCTGATCTGTCATTGTCCAGCTCTGGCAGAAGGTGCATGTATCTGTGGTACTTCTGCAGCACCGTATCGCCAAACAAAAGCTTGCTTTCCCATATCGTCACATTGCGCGTGACTTCGCCAGAAGAGATGTCGCCCTCGCTGATCGGTCTCGGGACACGATAGGCCGCATCGTCGATTGTCTTCAGGAACCAATCGCGATCATTGATCAGCGTATCGCGATCTTCACTCGACAGCTCCGAGGGTGGGGGCAGCAGCGACACAGGGGTGACTGTCACCACATTGACATACTCTGCACGTGGCTCAGGGCGTTGCTGGTACTGCTCCAGCTACTCACGTCAGTGCACACACACACACATGCACACACATGCACACACACACACACGTACAAAGTCATTGGCAGATCCGACGTAGCGAGGATGTGCAGGATTCGTGCCAATGTCCCACAGATGCACCGATCCTCCCTCTGGCAGCTGGCCATCCTTCGTGGGTCCAGGAAGCAGCAGTAGAGATGACTGCCAATCCACCACCTCGTATA
Source organism: Cochlonema odontosperma (assembly GCA_004114315.1). Taxonomy (NCBI): domain Eukaryota; kingdom Fungi; phylum Zoopagomycota; class Zoopagomycetes; order Zoopagales; family Cochlonemataceae; genus Cochlonema; species Cochlonema odontosperma. Next base: position 14,954 of record QZWT01000297.1, on the reverse strand, counting down.
TGCCCATCACAGCGTGCATCTCCATCTGCGATGACCCCACTACGAACACATCACACCCCGTGCCAGTCAGCACATGGGGAAGGAGGATGTGGCGAAAGGGGCGGGAGAGGGGTGGCAGTTACGCTGGCTGATGGGCATCCGCGTGACCTGCAGACCGTGTTCCTGCAACTTGCAGTTGATGGTAGCCATGTTGCTGTCCATGGAACTATAGCCAAACAAGTCCTGTTGTAGACCTGTCATCACATCATCGGTGACCTCCTGTCTGCCCAACTATCACCGGTGTGAGCAAAGAGAGATGCGTGTTCGTCCACATTCGCATGCCCACACACCCACACACCCACACACGCATGCTTACAATGTCGTTGACCATGACCTAGCCACAGCGTGTTAGACATACACCACCACACACGCATCCACCACTTACAAACATGTGTGATAAGTGAGACTCAGAATAGGTATAGAAATAGTGCGTCAGCCGGTCTTTGCAGTAGCATACCCAGTCCCGACTATCCGATGTCTTTTTCAGCAGGTGTGGACGAGCGGTGGCAGTGTCCAAATCGGAATCCTGATAGAATACAGCCATCTTTCGTACTTGGAGCAAAAGGTTGTAGAGCGTTAAGGGAACATTTGTGGACTGCTTCGTTGACCACCGTTTCTCGCCAGCCTCGCTATGCTCCTTGAGCAGCTGCACTGCCTTCTGATACACCTGCTGCATATTCTCCGTAGACTCAAGACTGTGCTTGATCTGGTCCAGTATCGCAAGTGTAACATGAGCGTAGTGCAGCCCACCGGCATCCTTTGCGAGTGGTTTTGTGCGTTCCAGACGCACCACGGGTATCTGTTGCGTGTTGTCAGCTCCACCGCCACAGCCACAGCCACAACGAAGGTGCCTACCACGTGTGGGAGAACGGTGCGCTTGTAGTAGGGCACCTCCCTGTGTGCAACCTCGGCACACAGCTTTGCATAGGCGGGGCTAGGGTTGTTGTTGGGGGTGTTGCTGGGGTTGCCACCTGTGGCTGCGGATGTGGCGGTGACGACCAGCGCAATGGGCAGCAGCTTCACAAGATCGATCAGTCGCATGGTGCACACACAAAAAGCAAGAAGGGGAAGAAGGCAGGAGGCGAGAAGAGGAAGGCGGGAAGAAGGCGCGGCGGCGCGAGTGGTGCGCTGCACTGGTGATAAGGGGGAAGTCACGGGAAGTGGCGGCACGAATGGCGCTGCGTGCAGCTGCGGTGCACCGCCACGCCGCCAATGGCGGATGATCGCTGGTGTGGCGGTGGATCGTTTGGTGGATGCGGCGTTGGATGCGGCGTTGGTTGTCGCTTCGGCACACATCCCCACACGGAGGTGGAAGTGCGGGGCGTGCACTGGCGGTGTGGTTGTGGTTGTGGTTGTGGTTGTGATGTTCGTATGTGCGTTTCAATGGCTGTGTTTGACAGAGCAGCCACCGCAGACACGATCGTGTGGTGTTTGGTGGTGGCTAGTTGGTGGTTGCTGCTTGTTGTCGGTGCACGCCACAGCCCAGCCCAGCCCGTCCACCAACCCCACGCTCGCCTGGCGCACCAGCACAGATGCACCAGCGCAAACGCACCAACACAGCCGAAATACACTGATCACACTGCTGTCTTTATGTGTTGTCGCGGCACCGCAGTACCACAGCGGCAATGCGTGTGTGGCTGCCAAGTGGGCTCAGGCGAACGATGAAGTGATGCGGCGTTCATCAACAAAACAGCCCACGACCACGGCTGTCGCTCACCACCGCCTCCACCCCCGCTACACGCCCCGCCTCCACTCCCGCCATGACCGGCCATCCGACCATCTCGTTTCTTGGCGGTGGCAACATGGCCGAGGCTGTTCTTGCCGGCCTACTGCGTGTAGGACATCCCACCTCGCACCTCATCGTGTCGGAAATTGTCACTGAGAGAGCTGCCTACCTGCGCTCGCGCTACCTCATCTCCGTCACCCCCGATAACGCGGTGGCGGTGGCTTCTGCCGACGTGATCCTGCTGGCTGTCAAACCGCTGCATGTGCAGGAAGTGTGTGAGGCGGCGGCTGCAAGTGTACGCGCTAGGAACGCGCTTGTCATCTCCATCGCTGCTGGCATACGGGTGGCCGATATGCAGCAGTGGCTGGGCGCCACCTCTGACTGGCTGCCACGCGTGGTCAGATGCATGCCCAACACACCGGCGCTGGTGGCGTGTGGTGCTGCTGGCGTGTATGCTGGTCTGGGTGTGGATGCGAGTGCACGCGCAGCCACCGAGCGTGTGCTCACCGCGGTCAGCCAAGTGGTGTGCTGGGTGGACACGGAAGAGCAGTTGGATGCTGTCACTGCCGTGAGTGGCAGTGGGCCTGCCTATTTCTTTCTGCTCATGGAGGCAATGTGTAAGCCGGTCTCCCTCTCCCTCCTCCTCCGCTCCCCTCACCCTCCTTGCGACAGCCGATGCGGGGGTTGCTACAGGGCTGTCGCGTGAAGTGGCCGACAAACTCACCATCCAAACCTGTTTCGGTAGCCTTTCCCTCCTCCACCGCACGCCCCCTCCCCTCCCCCTCACTCACCATGTCCTTTCCAGGGGCTGCTAAAATGGCTCAGTTGGGTGAAGACAGCTTTGCTGAACTACGCCGTAAAGTCACCTCGCCCAACGGCACTACCCAAGCCGCCCTCGAACACATGCAGCAAGCTGGCACGCCTCAGCACCTCACTCAGGCTGTGATCCAGGCTGCTGTTCGCAGCAAAGAGCTGGGCGACGAACTTAGCAAGTCTTCTTCTAGTCTATAGAGCGACATCCGCAACACTACTTTCCTTCCTCCTTTTCTTTCTTCTTCTTCCCTCTTTCTTCTTCTCCCTCCCCTCTTCCCTCCTCCCTCCCCCTCCTCCGCACGTGACGCGTGTGAGCAGCCCGCTGCTCTCTCTCTCCCCCCAAAATGGCGTTGCCCGTGTTGTCGCGGCTGTCGATCTACGACGTGTGTTACGTCTGTTTTACACTTACCTTTTTTGTTGTTGAATCCGTTCTACGCATCATCCTGTCTCCCTTCCTGTCGCTGTAAGCCTCCTCTCTGCGCGCGCGTCTCATCTCCTTCCCTCCCCCAGCCTGCCAGCCACACGTCTCCCGCACACGGGCACACACAAGCGGCGGCTCTCAAACCCCACCGTCGAAGACTTTGTTAAAAAATGGTACTTGCCATGGACCCATGCTCGCCATAACCACGCCATAGGCCCTGCCAAATAGAACAGCACTTGGTCCAGACGGAGGACGGCTACCTGCTGACCCTCCACCGACTCGTGCCCGACGCAGAAACAGACCATGCACGTCCCACCGTACTCCTGTGGCATGGCTTTGCCATGTGTTCAGACGTGTTCGTGTGCCGTCCTGACCCCGTGTCGAACCTTGCGCACCAGCTGGTGTGTGCTGGCTATGATGTATGGATGGGAAACACCCGCGGCAACCGCTACAGCTACGCACACCGTCACTTGCGTCCAAACCAAAGGGACTTCTGGAACTGGAGCATGGACGAGCTGGCCCGTTACGACGTCCCGTCTTCTGTCAGTGTATGCGCCTGCCCTCCCTCGCACCTGCTCCCCTCGCTGCTCAAGCGTGCTGCTCTCACACTCCTCCCATAGTACGTGCTCAAGGAATCAAACAGCAAAACGCTGAGCTACATAGGCTTCTCGCAAGGCACTGCGCAGATGTTCGCCGCACTGTCACTGCACAGCTGGCTGAATGCTCGCATCAACATCTTTGTCGCGCTTGCTCCTGCCACCAAACCTCCTGGCCTGGACTCCGGAGAGATTGGCGCGATACTCCGTGTCTCTCCCGAGGTCATGTATCTACTTCTCGGAACACGCCGTGCTCTGGCCATGGCGCTCTTTTGGCGCGACTACCTTCCGCGCGCCTACTACGTCCGCCTGCTGGACCTGTGCATGTGCTACTTGTTTGGCTGGCATCTGCGTCGCATCTCCAATGCCGACAAACAGGTGTGCTATGGCCACCTGTACTCCTACACCAGCGTCAAACTAGTCGTGCACTGGTTCCAGATCATCAAAGCAGCGCGATTTCAGATGTACGATGCGGCGAGCACCGAATCACGCGGTCACTCGGTGTTTCACTACACCACAGAGCGGATCTGCTCGCCCATTGCCGTGTTCCACGGGCAATGCGATGTGCTCTCTAATATCTCCGAGCTTCAGCGAGATCTGCAAGACTGCCCCCTTGTGAGCTACAATGAAGTACCCGACTATGAGCACCTAGGTAGCCGCACACGGGTGTCACTTGCACAGCTTCTTACCCCCACGCCTAGACTTCTTGTGGGCCGAATCTGCCGTCGAGTGCGTCTACTCCAAGGTGATGGCGGTGCTGAAGAAGGTGACAATGGACGCAAAGGATTCTGCTGCGGACCACTCTGCTCTGTCTTTAAAGATGGCGACCGCAAACCACTCAGCATCGCCTACGTCAGCTTCGTTCGCGTTCAACGGAAACGGAAACGGAAAGGTACGGGTAGCGCCACTGTTTGATGCCGAAGCTCATCCGTGGTCGTGTTGTGCATCAGCTTCCTTCTCTCGCCGAGTGAACCACACGTCATAGGCGGTGGAAGCAACCACGCCATAGCTGAGCACATGTAAGCTATATGTGTGCGTGTCACTGCTGCTCTTGTGCGTACTACAGGTGTATCACAGCCAGTCTGTTTTACTAGAGCAATCCTAATTGTCTTTTCTCCATACCTGATGAATACACACACGCTGGGTAAAGGGCCTCAGCTTGCACAGATACAGATGCAGCTGCTACCGCTGTGACTGACCGCCAGTTGCAGAGCACTGTGTAGTAGTGTGCAGACATGCACATACATATGCACACCTTCTTTGTGAGTCACTATCCTTCGCTACCAACTATGGCTAAGCGTGGTACTTCTGATGTGCCACATAATGTCTCCACACCCACACCACCCTCAACCCCGCACACGTGAGATTGCATTTGAAACACAATTGGCCAGCACGCATGCGTGCATCCAGCGGCGGCGGAGCGGGCACACCGAAAGGCAGCTAACAGCACAGCTCGCAGCAATGCCAGTTTAAGCAACGAAACTGCACGAATGCACGCAAGGAACGGTTCTTTCCTTGCTTTGCTTCAATGCATTCTTTCGCTCAGTCCCTGACACTGGCCATCTTCTTCGCGATAGCATGCCGTGATGCTAGCAGCCGTCCTACTCCGTTGTATGGTCGACCGTCAGCTGCCACTCCTGGCGGGCGGCAGAATACGCCACCGAACAGCTTGCACTCTTCGTCAGATCTTATACATCCATGGCTGCCTGTGCCAACGAACATAGCGCCGTACTCTCCGAGCACGTCGATCTCTATTGCTCCAGGGCAAAGCAGAGGGTCGCACTCGGTGTCGCCTTCCATCTACTCGTCCCCCAGCCCAACCTCATCCACCTTCGTATGCAGCACCCGTGCGTCGCCTTCTCACTCGTTCTAGAGCGGATACTCCAGCAGCTCGTATTCACCCACCAGCCCGAACTCTATGGGAGGATTGTCCCCTCAGGTACGCATTGTCCTTTGTGCGTCCCTTGCTCAGCTGTCATAGAGCGGATACTCGAGAACACCGCAATCGCTGTCGCCATCCTCGCACGGAGACTACCATGCTCAGGTACTTGCGGCTCACACGTTGCCTTCTCAACGATCTTAGAGTGGATACTCATCATCAGATCAAGCTGACGTCGTTGGAACGTCGTATAAAGGTGGGGGCTCGGTGCGAGCGTGCTTCCTGTGCCTATCTCACACGTATGTCAGGTGTGATCGGCGAGCTGGTCGAGGAGTTGCAGATGATCCAGAGTGCCGCACGGCTGAGCGACGAACATACGCTCTATGTCACCAACAGAGAGGTTGACGACGAAAAGTGGGGCAGCGGGTACCGGTGCTTGCAAATGCTCATCTACACACTATCGAAGTGTGGCTACGTTCATTACGATCACTTTCCGGGGAGCAGATGGCCTCCTCGGCCAGACCTTCATCAATTGCAGAACAAGATGGACGAGGCCGTGTTAAGAGGTACGCAGAGTTGGAGTGCTGCGATGAGCATCGGTGCTCGCTACTGACCACGCTCCTTAGGCTATGATCAGCAGAGTGCTAGCGAATACGAGGATCCGCGCTATTCCCAAAGCACGAAAACAGCTGGCGTAGCGCCATCGGCAGCTGTCTTGGGTCTGATGGGGATAAAGTAGGTGCATACAGCGTGTGTGCATTGCACCGCTCTGTGCGTGCGGTGGAAATGGCTGAGTGAAGTAACGCGGTTGCATAGGTATACGATTAAGTCTTTTGCCCGGGGCGATGAGAGGCATCACAATGGGCTCATGACGGCGGTGTTCGAGTACTTTAATCGTCCCTCTTTACAACCAATGCATACCACGAGTACGGCAATGAGCGTTCCTTCGCGCCTTCCGTTGATTCTTCGTTACGCAGGTATGTATCCTTCACACAGTAGTCGCTGCATACATGCAGTGCCTGTTTGCCTAACAAGTTGCACGCTGACACCTACGTGGCGGCCACGGGAAATAGGTCATAGCGAATTGATCGTTGGTGTGGAACAGACGGTGTCGAAAGTACGCTACCTGCTTACATTCAATCCGAACGAGCCACTACTTGAGCAGAGTGATCCTGGCTTTCTGAGAACATTCCGTGTCAGCTTGGAGATGTTGAATAGACAAGGTGTTTTCCAGGTGATCGAAGTGCTGGGACACTGAATGCGTGCCACAATTGGTGCTCGGAGAGCTGGTAAGGATGGTAGCGGGAATCTGTATTTTGCCGGAGATATTGACACATGGCAAAGTGGGAAGAGAATACAAAACGGCTTTTTGTTGCACTTGTTAACGTCAATAGCACTATTGTGCGAAAATACTGCAAGCCAAGCAGAACAAATCTTGGTCCGAACAAGCTAATTAAGCGCACGTATGCTCATACTGTCGCTGTCATGGATGTCGTCAAGGCTCGTGTTCATGTATCCGGGCAGACGCTCGAGCCACTCAACGGCAGGACTGGTAGCAAGCAACAGTGTAGACGCGCGGCTGCCTCGTCCTATCGTTAACCTGTTTGGGTCTAGTGTGTTAACGCTGGCGGCATAGCTGGGCGGCAGATCTGTCAGCGCATGATTGGCGTCGTCGTCTAGTGAAGGAAATGGGGTGACATCATTTTCGTTGTCTTCATCAATGCCTGAGTGTGAAGCGTGAAACAGCCGCTCGCCAATGACAATAGGGATTCGCACAGTGGCAAAGGAACGCCCCAGCCGCCACCATCCCCACCGCTCCCACCATCGTGTATGACACTCGTCGTCTGACAGCGATGTAAGACGCGTTACCGTGTCAATAGTATCGTCTGTCGACGGCCCTTTGCCGATCAGTGTACGCCACCACGAGCTCAATGCCAATTTTCTTTCCACCAACAACGCGGACTGACTCGGTATGGATGACGCGGGCAGCACCACCACAGACACCATCATACGCACTTTGTAGCCAACTTTCAACCAACGGCTTCCCCCGTTGGTCACCGGAAGCGATTCTGGGACGGCGATCGCGACCGTGGCTGTGGGGCCGCGTAGCCAGTGTCGCGTTTCCGCCATCGTGCGTCGACGTACGTCCACCTGTTCTCCACCGCGAATGACCAGTTTCTGACGTATGGCCAATCGCACACACATCCACACCCGTGTGGCAGCGGATGTGAGCAGCGCGTCCGGGTCGAGCGCAAGACGGATCTGAATGTCGTCCGCGTGGGCATATCCTCGCCCAGGCATGAGCAGTGCAACGCGGATGCCGTGTGTGCGATTGTCCGCGCGGTCTACCGAGCTTATCGCTGAGCTCGGCCACCGGAAGAGTCGTGACGACGGTACAGTCACTTCGTGTTCCACAGGCGCGCACAAACGCGCACTGATCACCGACAGCGCTGCACGGAACATGATTTCAAGACGCGCTTCCCGCCTACGTGCTATCAATGCGCCGGTGGGTAAGGTGGTTGCTGTCAATAGATATCGAATATGGTTGTGCGGCTTATAGAGTCATGAGTGGGTGCAAATAAATAGAGAGCGTGTGGAAATAGCTGGTGACATACGTCAGAGTAGGATGACGGAAGATGTTTCTGTGGTGTGTGCGGGAACCGGAATGCAAAAGGCCATGTATGTGAGCCGATTGCGAGCTGAGTAGTATTATCGGTGCTCTGTGATGTATGCAGGGGGATAGCAAGATCCAAGACAATCGGTTTTCTGCACAAAGCGTGAGCGGTCGAACGTGTGTGTGGGCGAGCATGCCTACGTTTCTGAGGGAAGTAGGTGCGTAACTACCGAGCCACGAAGTTGCACCGTAACAGTAAGGAATGCGGGTTTGGTAAGCTCCAAGATGACAGTGCCTGCGCGTGCTCCCGTCAGCAACACGCTACACCGCACTCTGGGCCACGCACCATGTACTAAATCCCCAGGATGATAGAAGTCGGCGGTAGAGTGGACGGACAGTGTGAGATTATGCGAGGCCACCGTCAGACGAGGCGCCTCCATCGCCACTAGCCAAAGGAAATGGGCTGCCAAGCGATTTTGCTTGTGAATGTGAAACAGCTCCGCGTTTGATTCGCCAGCAGACGGGGTTCGTTTACGCGCAACGCAGCGGCAATGATTGCTTGAGATAGAAGGATGGTTGTGTGTTGCGGTGTGCCAAGTGCTCTGCAGCTAACAAGGTTAAAAGATGTTTATTGCTGCCAGGACAGAAGGAAGGAAGGAAAGAGAGAGGGGCTGCCGTGTGCGCGCGCGCTGATTTTCTCGTTCCGACTTCCGCATCGACTTAGAAATCGAATGCGCTACTGGGAAAGACGGGCTTACGATCAAATTGCTGCGCATGGGGAGGATGCTGTCGCTGTTGTTGGGAATGTGCTGGCCAACGATTGTTGTTGCTGTTACCTGCACCGTACTTTCGGCTGCCGTCGTCGTCGTCAGCGCCACCCTGACCCTGTTCTTTCCAGCGTCCACCGCCAAATCGACTGGTCGGAGGTGGCTGGTTAGGACGGGTCAAGGGGCTTCGAGCTGGCGTCGACTGATAGCCAGCCGAGGTGTTCGATGCACTGTAACCACCATTGAATATATGCACGTTGTCATCGGTATCGTTGTCATCTATACGAGGAGGATATCCGACTGGCTGAGGAGGCGACGCGAATCCAAAATCGGGACGAGGTCGTAGAGCTGGTGAGCCGCCATCGGACCGTGCTGGATTTGCTGTTGCGATACCGCGGATCGATGGCTGTACTATTCTGCTGCTTCCGCCGCCGCCACCGCCACCACCGCCACCACCGTGGATGAGCGGCTGTTGTGTATGTGGAAATCCGTAGCCCATCATTGGGCTGCCATTGTTGCTGCTGCTGCTACCCCCGCCGCCGCCACCACCACCGTTCGAGCCAAACCGGTTTTCGCGCGTATAAGCCGGCACCGGGGGCATACACGGATCAGTCATAAACGAGCGCGGTGGGCCAATATTCGCATATGACCCGTTATTACCACTGTTGCCACCACCGCCACCGCCACCGCTAATGGCTGTTCCACCACTGAGGTTCGACCCATTGCTAACATTGCGCGAGAGCGCTAGCGGCATGCCGTTCGCGTCATAATAAGGCGACGGGGTGGAGCCAGCGACTACTCCTGGGTTTCCAGAGCGACTCGAGTGGTAGGTGCGCACAGACATCACCTCGTCCACATCTCCCACCTGTGGGAGTGTAGGCATGCGCATCTTTCCTAGCAACGGACTGTTCATGGCGCCTCCACCGGCACCGCCAGCGCCGGCACTGAAGCTGCCACCACCCCCACCGTGTATGCTCATCATTTCCATCTTCGCTTGCTTTGCCATTTCCTTCCGCATCCGCTGCTCATTCATAATACGTTTACGCGTTTTCTTGTGCAACAGCTCGGAGATTCGCTTGTCGATCAGATGGCACACGTATTCCTTAAGGTTTCCGCGAATGGAACATAACAGCGGTAGATAGAGTAGAAAAGCAAGCACCAGGGATATGGCGGAGATGATAAACATGGTGAGGGTGAAGGTCATCAGACAGAGGGTGATTTTCTGAGAAAGCTCAGTGTTGCGCTCGGTCACGAACACCTGGTGCAGATCCATATGGTAGCGCAGATCAAACAAGGCCCAGATGTTGAAGCCGTTGATGACTTGACGTGGCGCTTCAGCCAGCAAAATTCGCTTCCAGCCCTTTAAGCGGAAGAAGATGAAAAACGCCAAACGGTCCTGCTTCCGATTACTGCTGCCGATCTGATCAAACAGACAGAAGTGCGCGAACGACTTGATACAGTAGACGCGATAGGCGACGATGTTGGTGAAAGCGTAGGCAATATCTCGGCTGCGCACAATCCTTCGCGCCTTTCTCAGCTCCCACAGCAGCAATAGGTAGGACACAGCAATACACCCAACAAATATCCACTTTGAAAGGTCCAGGGGGATGTAGGGCCGGACGGAGTTGGACCAGTTGCTACTACTCGTCAGCAGCAGGTACGCAGTCCAGAAGTCAGCAAGGTAGACGAGGATGGATTTGATAATGATGACAAAGTTCAGCGAGTACTGGACACGTCGCAGGTACGAGCGTTGCGTGAACTCATTGACGTCTACGAAGTCGAACTTATGGTCTTGCACCACTTCGCGCTTCCAGCGTGCACCACCACCACACATTAGGTCGGGAGGATGAAGTGCGGGTTACGAGAGAGAAAGCGGGAGGAGCGGGAGGAGCGGGAGAGAGAGTGGAGAGAGGGAGAAAGGAGGCGAGAAGACGAGCAAATGGAAGCGCTGCTGCTGCTGCCGGGGACAAGCGCTGACTCGGACAGGCGGCGCGTGGTCTAACGAGGCGGCGGAACAATGATGCCCAGTCACGTGATGATGGCGGGGTTACGGTGCATGTGGTGGGTGGATCGCCGCGGCTTGTGATTCTTGTGGAAGAGGAGGTGGACAAAGAGACGGAGCGGCGAAGAGACGGGGCGGACATGTTCCTGCACAGATGTGTGGGCCGCCAGAACAGCTGCTGGGCAAATGGGAAGTGCGGCGTGTCCCCGCCTGCGTACTCTCCTCTCGCCTGCGTACTCTCTCTCTCCGTCTTCCTCTTGCGCTCGCCAAGAAAGGTGCAGTGCTTCGTGTCCGATTACGTCCTGAACTCGCGCAATTTATCTACAGCTTTCTGTGCCTTATTTTATCATCCAATGCACCTCCTCCCTTCTCTTCCCCCTATCCCTCCTCCCGCCTGCGCATCATAATTGAACGAGCATGCCTGTTCGATAGATCACGCCATCCATCCGTACGAGCAGTAGCGGCAGTTCGTCTGTGCCAGAGTGGCACTCAGTCGCTGTCATAGACGGTTGTTCGTCGGAACCGACAACAGGTGCCCAGCACACAATCGTCTTGGCGTTGCGCACTTCCGTCTTCTGACTGCATTTGCCGCCAAACCACACGGTCAGGCCTGCGCGAAATCCATCGCCATGCAAAATCACAATGGGCTCGTTGTTTTCCATCATGCTTCGGATGCTGTGGACCCGGGGAACTGGGGTCACTGGCACCTGGGGCTCTGCCATGAAACACGCCATCGCCTCCTTGTCCTCCGCACAGAACATCGGTAATACTGGGTGCGTTGTTGCCGCGGACGGATGGTAGAAGGTGTATCGTATGGCGTCCACGCTGACGACCGTCCACACCGCGACATCGCCCACCAACTCACCCCATGCCGCCGCATAGGCCGCCGTATTTCCGTGATTGGCCGCCTCTGTTTTCGTCATGGCAGATGCCGGTTCGCTCGTCGACATTCCGTTCCCGCCGGCGTACTTTCGAGACTGTGTGTCTGCGGCATCCATATAGTTCCATCTCCCATCTGCCTCGTGCTCCTGCCTGTATCGCTGATCGTGAGACGCGCTCTCGCCGTCTTCGTACAAGGCCGCTGTCGCTGCAGACATCATTGCGTCAATATTATCCGCGGAGTTGACACGTCTTCTATAGCCATGATTCTCCTCCGTTACTACACCACCCCCATCGCCCTGCCCCACTTGCGCGCCCGGGTAGACAGTCAATAGCGGCTGTGTTGCACGTCGTCGACCTCCCATTCGCAAGTCGCCATCCAGATTCTCTACGGACAGGAATGCGTCATACGGAACCTCCACAATGGGCTGTCGTGAGCCGTTTGCAATCTGGGTCCCTACAACCGTCCCCAGACAGGCCAGATAGTTTCCTGGGCCTTCCGGCCACATAGACAGACCGCCTGCGTCACCACCACTCTCGCTGTTCTCCTGGTGCAGCTCAAACGCGATCTTGTGCAGCTGAGATACTGGATCACCCGTCACTTCGTTGCCACGGCTATCCCGGACAAGCCCTCCATACACCATCGCCGACTTTTCGACCTTCCGAATGCGCATGACCGGCGACACCATACCGGTAGCCAAACACTGTAGCACCACCAGCTGGTTGTAATGCACCGGAATCAGCTGGTCCCGGACCTTCGCCGCTTTCAGCTCCTCTTCGTCGTTAGCAAAGAGCATGTGGCGGCGCGGTCGGCGAGCAAGATCGGGCGGTGGTGGGTAGCCGGGCGGCACCTCCTCGTCCTCTCCTCTCTCCTCCTCCTCACCCCCCTCCTCCTCCTCGTCATTATCATCATCGTAGTCGCGTCTGTCTCCTTGACCGTACTTCGTATTAACGATCCAAATGGTAAATGGGTCCCAACCGCCGATTCTCGCGGCAAAACATGTGCCTGCAGTGCTGGAGGAGTTGGCTGACGCTTGGTAGGTGCCGGGACAGTGCCATGACGATGTGGCTCCGCTGGCATCCTCTTCTCGTCCAGCGGTTGCTACGCCGAGATACTTCGTCGACACTGTTTGTGATCGTATTCGGTTGAAGAGTGCAACGGTACTCCCGTGGTACACACACACTACGTGCACGCGCATCAGCGTGTCAAAACAACGCACAATTACCATCATGATTTTTCGGGCTTTGTCGTTTTTTGGACGGCTTGCTGATCACCTTGACGCCGCGGCTTGCGAACACGCCTAGGTCTGTTTGACGGGGTGTGAATACACGCACAGCGATGTTCACTCGCTTCCGCTTCTCCTCTGCGTCACTGATATGCAGATTGCGCGCAACCAGTCTGCCGCTATTGGGCAGGAGCGACTCGTCGCCTGGGGGCAGTGTGCCCTGAAACTCTGGGGGCAGACTGTTCCATTCTAGGAACGCGCTGTTGCCCACGCCAATGCCTCCTACGCCCATGGATAGTCCCTCCTCGTCTCGCAGATCCGGAATGCCCATGCTCACGGTGGGGGGAAAGAACTGCTGACTGTGGTTTAGCCGCACCCACCAGCTGGCGCCTTGCAGAATCACTGTGGGTGGCGGACATAGGAATCGCTTTTCCGTGCCATAACTCTTTTGTGCGACACGAGCGGTCATCAGCACGAGCGATCGTTCCCCGTCCACCATGGCCATGGGTGCTCGACGCGCATTGGCGGACGACAGAGAGAGGTAGTGCTCGACGATGTGGGAGAGGTGGCGGAGTGTTGTCTTGAACGACTGCGGCAACAGGGCGGCTTCTGGGTGACTATTGAGCGGACTGCCTTCTTGCGCAATACGGTTCTGATACGAAGCGACCGACGAGGCGGCTGCCGCGGGGGACAAGAGCTGCGATGGCTTTTCTGCGTATCTAGACGTGATTAGCTTGTCGGACCCGGCTTTTTTGCGTGAGTACGGGTTCATTGCATGGACGGCAAGCTCGCTTTCTTCGTTAGCAAGGCTGTGACGACGCATCTCGGAAGCGGTATTGGCAGCGGCCGACGTGGTGCGCCGCACACGGCGTCCGCCTGGATGCAGCTGTGCCGGGGTGACGGTGGTAGCGGGTGTCGTCATTGCCATGACCATATCGTGTTTGCGCTCCCCACTCTGCAGCTGGCGCTGAAGGTCGTGATCGGACATCAGACCACCATTGACAGCGGCCATGCCCATCATCGCCTCCTTTTCCTGCTGCTGCTCGTGCAGAGAGATGCCGAGGAACTGGCTGAAAAAGCCAGGGGTTTCTAGGCCACTGTCAATGCCCGGGGGAGAGGCGTTCCGGGACGGCTGTGTAGTGGTGTTGCCGGATGTATCCAAGCCACAAGAGATATCATGCGCAGAAGCGGATCGATAGTGTGACAGGGACGCAGAAGCACTGCCATTGTAGTGGAAGGGAGGGGTGCGGCTGGCGGGGAAGTGGGAGGAAGAGGAAGAAGAAACGGAATTAGAATCGAGTAGATGCTGGTAGAGCACGGAGAACTCCAGGTCCGACTGGGGGGTTGGATAGACAAAGCTGGGGGTCGAAGCAGCAGCAGCAGCAGGAAGGTTTTGATCCGCGGTCAGAATCATCAAGTCGTGTTGCTGCTGGTGCTTGCGCCTGAGCGAGTGTTCGGACGAGGGCAGGGCAAGCATATCAGCGTCGTCGAGGGACATCAGGGACTGCATATCCTTTTCGTCAAACGAATACGTGGTAGCAAGCGACTGCGACTGCGAGTGTAGGGATTGCTTTTCGAGAAGCGCCTGCTTTAGCCTCCCTCGGTGTAGATCAGAAGGGGCAGTGGTGTGAGGAAGAAGGGAAGAGGAGGGCATAGACGCGCGTCGCTGGTGGTTGTTGCTAGCGGAGGCGGTGGCGGAGGCGGAGGCGGATGGAAGGGGCTGGTGGTAGGGATGGAAGGGGGCGTGTCGAGAAGCGATCGCGAGATGCGGATAATGCTCTGAACGCCTCCTTCCCTGCGGTGGCGGTGGGAGCGACTGAGGCTCGTTGACTGAGTGCATCTTTTAGTCTCAGCGGCCTGGAAAGCCAAGGGGTGGTGAAGGGTTGTGACCCGCGATCCGCCACACGAAAGCTGCCCAATTTAACAAGGCTAACTCGCCACACGCGCACACATATACGTACACAATGACGTTGGGCGACCCGTTGTTCCACA
>QZWT01000296.1:0-16057 GCA_004114315.1 Cochlonema odontosperma | reverse complement strand
AGCAGCAGCAGCACCTTGCTCTGCAGCAACGCCAGCAACACCAGCAACACCTCGCTCTACAGCCGCGTCTCTGCCAGCATCGGCGTCAACACCAACACCAGCATCGTGTGGCGGTATGGCGGCCACAGGCGAATCCATATTTTTGGTGCGAGGAGGGATAGGCCGAAGAAGGCGGAGGCAGCGCGACTGGCTCATCCTCGCTCGCCCGCTCCACCACACCACTTGCTTTTCTGCCTGTTGGTGCTGCACGCATGGTCCTCTACGCTGAGCATATCGAGTTTCTTGTCCGCGTTGGTCAAGCATTGTTTGCTTTCATCTCGCTCTGCATCGTCTCCCACGCTATTGCTGTGTACCGCGTCAATGCGTGGTTTGTGCCCTCTGCCCTTGGCTTCACCCTGTTTGTCTCCATCGTGGCGCTGATTCTCGCTTTGCTGTATGCGTTTGGTCCTGTGTTGCACAATAGATTGGGCCTGCGTGGCTTCAAGCACCTGCTGCCCTACACGGTGCAGTTGGCGGCCTCTGCGGTGTTGGTAGTCTTTTGGCTGGCCTCTGCTATCTCCGTTGGCACGATCTTTGGCGGTGTTAAGTAGCGTCCGCCCCTCTCCTTCCCTCCCTCCTCACACTCACGCTTCCAGCTGCTCTTTGAGCTTCGGTCTTGGTCTATACGGTGGGCCTGACGCTTGTCGCAGCTGCAAAGCGGCTACAGCCTTTTCCGTTTTTTCACTGTGCCTATGGCTGGCATCGATGGCACTGGCCATCCGTAAGCAGAGAAAGTCCAAAGAACAAGCGCCAATTCCGGTGGAAGCACTGCACCCGTCCGTATCTGCCCAACCACCCACGCCACCTGTGCTCCCCCCAGTGGCCCCCGACATGGAACCCGGCTTCAGCTCGCAGTTCCCCGAACCAGCACCGATACAATACCACCCCTCCATGCAAGGCGGTGTCATTCATCCAATGCCGACACAAAACGTCACACCACATTATGCGCCTCCGCCTCCACCTGCTCCCATTCCGTTCCCTGAGCCTGACTTCTCCCTGTCCACAAGACAAGTGGTACAGGAGGGGACAACCGCGCCCTACATACCTACCTCTATGACCAGCTTCAGCACATATTCTGGTAAGCGGTGGTGCGTAGCGGTGGTGCATGTCCTTACTGCCGTGTCAACCAGGTTCTATTGCGGATCAGGCAACCAGCGCGGTACCGCCAGTGATGCATGCACAGGAACGCTCCATGTCATCTTCCCCGCCTATCACACCCGCCTCCTCCCTGACCGACGCCTATCCTGGCAGCGCCGACGCCGTCTACCAAGCGAGCAGCCGATTCAGTTTGGGCGGCGACAGCAAGAAGGGTAGCTTGTACCCCGTCAGCGTGGAAGCCATGTATGCTGGCAGCTCGCGTGCTGGCAGCACCATTCTGGGCCAAAGTGGCGAAGAACTGAGCGCACATCATATGCAATATTAGATTTACTATCTCCCATGACCCTTCGATGCAATAAATTACAAAGCATTATTATTTCGGGTAGCTGTGTGCTTCCTTTTGGCGCGGAGGCAAGTGCGGATGAGCGCCGTGTGCATGGAAACAGCGTGTATTGACTGCTGTCGCCTCTTTGCGCCGGCTCACTATAACAGGCAGCGTGTTTGCAGCACTGCGTCGTACACCAGCGAACAAAATGATTGACACGCGGAGGATGGCGGAAAACAATGTTGCACACCAGAGCATAGACACCAGCTTCCGAGCTGAAGATGGATCCTTGTTGTAGGCCCAAAGAAAAAGGCGGTCACAGCCGAATGACTGTGCTGTTTTATGAGCCCAATGCGGGGGTCGAACCCGCAACCTTGAGATTAAGAGTCTCACGCTCTACCGATTGAGCTAACCGGGCTTGGTGTAACATCGAAAACAGCATATAAAACCATCATAAATCATCAGCCAAGCTGCAATTGCTGCAGTACAAGTCGAGCAGCCAGACGAGCTCTCACAGTGCCAGAGCATAGCAAATCGAATAAAACGGAAGCGCTTGCGTGTGTCTCTTGCATGCATGACCTTAGAAATGTTTTAATGAGAAGTACAGCGCTTAGGAGCGAGAATTACAAAACCATCTACTGTATGAAACCACAACGAACGCCGTCAATGCCGTTGTCCTGCGTGTCGATCAGTTCGTCCAACGCGTTGGCCATCGTGGGGTCAAGCCCATGACCCGCCTTGCACAGTATCTCAAGCACTTCCGGGCGTGTTCGTGCTATCACTGTTTCCTTGTCAGCGCGCTTGATCAGGCGCAGTGTTTCGATCGCACGAACACACAGCGGAACGAAGGCGGTCTTGACACTGCCGGTGCTGAATTTAAGCGCTATTCGAAGCAGGGAGTCGATAAACCCAGTGTTGGATTTGGCGAGACAATGGCGCTTCAGTGTGGAGCGATGTGCAGGCGTGTGCAATGTGCTCTCAACAACGACAGCCACTGGCAGGGCGTAAGCAATGTTGTAAACACACATCACCGACTGCTCTATATCGGTGAGCGTTGACTGATCGGGCGTGGGGTGGTGCACGAGTCGAACGAGAATGCGATTTAGCTCCACCAAAAGTAGGTCAAGCTGCATTTGGCCAATAAGCTGGCGGTTTGGAAAAGCAATCGATATCCGAGCCAGTGTCTCCAGTGCTAGACACACAGAGGGCGAGTTCGATGCCGCTGGAGCAACACTGTAGGGCCCAGGATGCTCTTGCAAAAAATCGGTGAGCAGTGCGATCATCGGTTCAGCCAGCTGCAGCTCCTTGTGCATTGCATCTTCCAGCATCAAGCATCCGGAGATCTGGTTCAACAGCACAAGCAGGTGTGATCGTAGCTCAAGCGCATCCATTGGTGACAGACCGTAAGCTGTCGACGTTCGAAAGGGTCGAAGCCGAATCCATCGACAGAGAAGTTTTCGGAAGCCGGGGTGGACACACAGATACACCTGATTATCTGTGAGGAACGCGATGTTCCGCAGAACAACTACGACGCCCAGGCAGATGTCACGGGGTGCCAAACCCATGGATTCTCGCTGTGACGGTATTTCCTGCAGATCTTCTGCGCTCACCAGCAGCTCGTCGATCAGCGACTGATTGGGGAGCCATGACGTAGTTGGTGTGTCGCTGTTGTCCGGGGAAATGCCCACCATCGTGTCTAACTGTTGCATCATGCATTCTATGAGCACGTCACAGAGGTCTCCGGTGGATGTGAGTGGTAGCAGCAGGTGTGGGTCAGCGGTGATCAGGGATAGCACGTTTAACGCATTGGACATCTCCCAATCTAGCCCAGACTGAAGTGACATAATGATTGCCTGTATGTCCACTTGGCCTATGACATAGGGTGAGCTCGGTTAAGCGACTTGACCACACACCGTAATCGACCAATTTGGGGAAAAGCGTTTTAGGCATGGACACTAGACGATCTAGATAGCGCGAGTCCCATCCACCATAGGTATCAACTTCGCGGCGCACCGGCATGTAGTGTGCTTTTTTGGGCGGCACATTCTGTTGCTTTGGCGTGGATACAGGCATGGTTTTTGCCGATGGCGGCTGCGTCGGGAGTGGCTGCATCGGAGGTGGCTGCGCCAAGGGCGGCTGCGTAGAAGGCGGCAGCCGTCTGGAGCTACTTATTGTCGATGGCAGCTGCATGGAGAGTGGCTGTCTAGGAGCACTTTTTTCTACTGGTAGCTGCATCGGTGATGTCTTCCTTGCCGGCGACGGCTGTGGAGGGAACAGTGGCTGTTTGGGGATGCTTTTTGCCGGTGGCAGCGGCTGTCTGGAGGTGCTCTTTGCTGGCGGCAGCTGCATGGACAGTGGCTGCCTGGGAACACTTTTCTCTATCGGTAGCTGCATAGACAGTGGCTGTCTAGGAACACTTTTTTCCATCGGTAGTTGCGTAGGGGATGGTTGCCTGAGAACATCTTTTTCTAGTGGCTGTACGAGAGTGTTTTTTTCTAGTGGCAGCTGTATGGGTGATGTCTTCCTTGCTGATGATGGCTGTGGAGGAAGCAGCGGCTGCTTAGGGGTGTTTTTCGCCAGTGGTAGCTGTACAGACGGTGACTTTGTAGACGGCGACTTTGTGGGTGGCGACTTTGTGGATGGCGACTGTGTGGATGGTGACTTTGTGGGTGGCGACTGTGTGGATGGCGACTTTGTGGGTGGCGACTGTGTAGGTGAATGTACAGACAAATATGCAGACGAATGCACAGGCAGCTGCAGTGTGTGCATCAGTCGTGCTCGGACATCTTGGTAGTCTACGTAGCAGTTAGCACCAGGTGAACAGGCAGTCACCGTTTACCTAAACCAGTGCCGAGAGTACTGGCAAATGACAAGGCTGTGTGTGCGTCTGGCTTGATGGCGGTGATGGCTGACGAGAGCGAAGGGCGTGCGTGATATAGTACAGGATCTGGTGCTTGCGCTTTCGTAACGGTCGATGTATCCTGCACAACAGGTGCAGCAGGTGCAGCAGGTGCAGCAGGTGCATTGCTCGTGGTGTGCGACTGCTTCTGGGTCGTGGCATCGACGGTAGAGTGTGCTTCTCCCATCTCTCGTAGCTTGAGCGAGGCGAGCGCTCGCGCTTCAGATAAAGGCTCTATCCTCACCCGTTTGAAAGGAGGTCTGCTTGTCGGTTTCAAGGGAGCCATGGGTGACTGAGGAACAAGAGGACAGTCCCGCTGACGCGTGTGGTGTGTTTCCCAGGCAAGAACGGCTTCGCGCAGCGCATTGCTCCGTTCAGGATGGTAAAACTTTTCGACAAACCTGAGCGTGTTGCTATAATATCTGCGTAAACTGTTGATGAAGCACGAGGTGTCGAGGACACTGAACTCGCCCTCTTCACCAAGCAGCTCTGGGATCAGACCAGCCCATAGTTTTCTACGATTACACGTGACATAGCCACCACAGCCCACCACGTAGCGGTAGAGTTTCCATAGATCGATGCGCTGGTCGCCAAAGCCCAGGACTTTGGTGAGCTCGCCAGTGGCGGAGATGGGGGAATTGTTGGGACGATCATGAGCCGCGTGTTTGACAATGGATTCCAGGGTGTGCATAAAGTAGTCGCGAGACAGCGCAATCTCCCGCTGTTCAGGGGGGAGAGGAAGGGGAGGAGAAGGGGCAGTGTGGAGCGGTGTGTAGTCGATGCGACGCAGGCTACCGATACCGCGGGGCCTAATGTTGGGTGATACGGTCCGTTTTCGAGAAGGCGGAGGAGTGTCGGAGCCAGAGGGAATCAGTAGGCAGGGATCGATGCTGCCATGCAGGGCAGAGGGGGTGGTCGGGCGCGACAGAGAGTCGGCTGGTTTGAGCAAATCGCCTGGGTTGATGCAATGGAGCGGCAGGGTGGCGAGTGGCGAGGACGGGTAGTGACTAATGGGAGCGGCGGGAGATGACAAGACGGGTGTGATAGCACGCGCCTGTTGATGAGACGACCACAACTGCTGCTGCTGCTGCTGCTGTTGCTGCTGTTGCTGCTGCTGGTAGCCAGCAGATTGTTTTCGTGGATAGTGTGTGTGCGCATGTTGTTGCTGGTCGGTGTGGTGTCGTTGGGGTGCCGCATACACGATGGATTGTTGGTGTGGAGAGAGCAGGAGGGTGTCAGACATAGCATCAGCCGGCTGCGGGTGATAGCTGTGACTATATGCGTGATGAAGGAAGTCGTATTCGTTGGTGCTGTAGATGTCTTCCAGTGGTACGCCGTGTATACTGTCGTGTTCCGAGGGTGCTTTGGACGCAGCCGCATACTGCAGGTCTGATTCCATCCGGCGGAGTATATCGTGGATCTGGTCCGGATGGAGAGACGAGAGCGTGATGGAGGCGTGGTCGGGCGGGTGTGTTGGCGAAGGACTGTTGGACAGCAGCATGGCGATGTCATCTGTGGGGGCTGATGGCAGCGAGTGGAATGTAAGTGGCGATGGCGGGGGATGGCGGAGCGAGGAAGACGGCTGTTTGTAGGAGGAAGACGGCTGGGCGTGGCGGTGAGGAGTGGTTGGCGTGGAGGCGGACATGTTGAGGAAAGGCGGCGGTGGAGAGCGGGCTGCTGCGGCAGTGTGCGTGTGCCACTTGTGCGTGTGCGTGTGTGTGTGCGTGTGTTTGTTTGTTGTCGTTGTCGTTGCTGGCCCACCGGCGCAGGGATGGGCCAGACGAAAAAATTGCTGCCCCACAACCACCGCCGACACCGCCAATCACCGCACACATCCACGCCGCCACCACCAATCAATGCGCGACCAACGGCCAACCACGCACGAATGCAGCGCAGGAAACAGAAACGGATGCAGCGGTGGCTCGTCCGTGGACACAGGAGCGTGGCTGTGGTGGCACGCTTCCATCTGACCACAGCGTACGCTTCCATTCAACCACCACCACCACCACCACCACCACATCCTGTCCCTCCACCGTCCCATACACTCAACTAGCAACTGCTTCCACCGCCTCGCCCGTCTGCTTCCCCCGATCCCTGCGTTGTTGCACATCCCAATTGTGAACACGAGCCATGTCTAGCACACAAGCACACACACACACATGCGTAGTCAGTCAACAGACCAGCCAGCGGGTAAACACGTACTAACTTCCATCACAGTGGTTTGTTCTCGCAGGAACTCCATGTCCTCCTCTGTATGCGCCAGATTCTGCTGTGCACCCTGCAGTTTGCTCTCCAGCAGCTGCCTTGCCTCCTCCAGCTCATACTCCAGCATTGTGTTCGCCTAGCTCGGATGAGACACCGTTTCCCTTCCTCCCGCCCTCCTCTTCTCCACCCACACTTACACCAAGCCAAAGAAATACTGTGTTGGTGGGCGAGAGCGTGGCACGCGTATACAGTGTATCATTCACCTCAAACTGCACTTCCCGCTCTTCTTTCCGTTCCTGGCACCCCCGGTCAATCATCGCTGCCTCGTCCTCGTCTGCTTACCCGTTGCAGGGCCAGCTGTGCCACTACGTCCAGTGTTTTGCTGATCTCGGGGATCTTCGAGTTCAGTGTGGTCTGTCGCTGTGACAGGTTCATTTCCATGAACTTGTACTTGCTACTCAGATGAGGTGCTGGCAAGAGTGTGCGTGTGCGTGTGCGTGCGCATGCGCGGTGTCGCCCACCTCAGCATCTCTTGGAACTTCCGCAGTGTGGGCTCAACAGATGTGTCTGACCCGATAAACTCGTCCACGCTCTCCTACAGACACCCATGATACAGCGGTAGCAGCGGCAGTACACAGCTGAACACCCAAGCGTTACCACAAAGGGGGCGCGTGGAATGCCGCGTGGATTTGTTTCCATGCGCGTGAAAGAAAGTGCTGCTGAAGCATGGCACTTGAGCGGTATACGCGCCTTCACTCGCCCTCCTCCGCATCCCATCCTCCCCAAAACGCCACCGCCACTGCCAGCACCAACATACACTGATTGTCACAAACTTTTTATTCAGCCTAAAACAGCACTTGCGCACGGAAATAGGTCTGCAGCTTATTGGCACGGATCCCAACCCGGCCTTGATACTCCTGCCGTGCTCGCACTTCTCGTATACCTGCCGTGTGGTTCTCCCGTTGCTGATGTCGGGACATGAGCTGGATCGCGCGTTCTGCCGTGCGCTGGCGTAGCGCTACCACATCGCCTGCCATGAGCGCGTCTGCCTCGCTCGCCGCAAGCGCACGATGTGCAACAACAGAAGCACGTTCCTGCGAGCTGTGAGTACATTGCTACAAGCACAGACCTGCCGCCGTTGCTTACATCGTCTGGACGAAGACGTTGGCGGAAGTAGGTGCGCATACTGCGATGGCCGATACGTGCCCCATTCGCCAGTACTAGTTCGTACTCTGTGTCTCCGTACTCTATATCATTGCTGTCGCGCATCAGACGACGTTTGGATCTCAGAGGAGAGACGGATGCCTACCCAGACCCGGCCTTGAGCACTAGCTCGTCACCCTCCTTCTGGTTCGACATTGCCGCATCGTGGTCAGGATAGGTGGATCGGAAGTCGTAGTACTCGGCAACCTCAAGCATATCATCTTCCGTGGTGTACGCGAAGCTGGTGTGGCCTTTGTCCATCTATTGGCCACCGACAGTCAGCACAGTGTATCGAGCAGTTGCCCTGTGTACCATATGCCGACGCACGGCCTCTATCGACCGTAGCCCACGGCCACGTCCGTTGCAATACAAACAGACATTGGTAACGGAGATCTTGTCGGCCAAGAATTGGATGAGGCCAGGTAGATTGACAAGGTATTCGACATCAGGAATAAAGAACGAGTGGGCCTGGGTCATATGCTGTACATTACTAAGCCGCATTGTGTTAGTCAGGAGAGAGGGAGAGGGGAGGGGAGGAGAGAGAGGAAGGGAGAGAGGGAGAGAGGAAGGAAGGGAGAGGAAAGGAGAAACACACGTTTCCAAGGAGTCGCTGGTATGCACGCAGAAGAGACACTGCATGGGTGTGAGGCGAGGCGCGAGCCGTAGCTTTTCCTCCACATAAGCAGCCAGCTGTGCCTCGGTCATTTCCTCGGTATCCAGCATGCCATCCTCCACGGGTGCAGCCATCTTGTCTTTCGGCTGAGGCTCGCGCGGTGGTTTTAATTCTCCTGTGCCACATGACAGCGGGTGGTCGCTCATGCGGCACCTACCTCTTTCGATTTTCTTCACGGTGTCCTTGTGCTTTCGTGACTCCATATGCTGCTGGTAAGCGGATTCGCTAGCGAACTTTTTTCCACACTCGCGACACGCTCCCCTCCACGCCATCGCCTGCTGCGCCGACTCGGTCTTCTTCTCCAGGGCCTTTTGGTTGAATGCATCGGCGGTGAGTGGGGGCAGGCCGGCCACCCGCCGCTTGAGGTTGTAGCGATGCCAGTCGGCGCGGTAGTGTGTGCGCTGGTCATCGGCAGAATGGAATGCCACATGGCAGTTCAGACATGTGAATAGCTGTGGCGGAAGTGTGGCAGTGTGTGTGGCGGTGTGCGCGGCGGCGGTGACACTGGCTGTCATTGCGGCGTGCGTGTTTTTTAAGCGAGGACGGCGTATGACCTGGAGGCAGTCTCACTGCAGTTGCTTGACACGCCGTCGCACTTCACGATGGAAATCAAGGTGAGCAGCGGGAGGTGGGAGGCGGGAGGCAGGAAGCGTGTGCTTCAATGGCTGATATGTGTGCGTGTGTGTGTGCGTGTGTGGTAGATCGAACTGGCTGTCAGCATGTCGTGTGAGAGCTGTGTACAGGAGGTGCGGACGGTGTTGTCCGCCAAGGAAGGCGTGCGAGCATATACAGTAGATCTGAAAGAACAACGGGTGGTGGTGGAGGGGACGGGTACGTTGCCGGCAGACGGATGGGCTTGGCGCTGACACTGAGAATGGAACAAGCACCCCCTTCACAGATAGTCGCACTACTAAAGAAGACAGGCCGTACTGTGATTGTACGTGGTATGGCGGTGCACAATGTTGGTACGACGCATTATGCAGCCGTGCAGTAGCACTACTCATCAGCAATGTAGATCCGAAACAGACGGCTGCAGCTGTCTGTGTGCTGGATGCCAACAAGGAGGGCACGCAGCACCCTTATGGGCTCATTCGGTTGATACACGCTGAGCACTTTCCCTTCATTGTGGATATCACAACCAACGGTCTGCCTGTAGATACGTATCGTGTGGCGGTGCATGAATGCGGTGATTTAAGCAGCGTGCCCGCATCCTGTGGAAGCGTGCTTCAAGACATGGGCACACTCGATGTGCTGCCATCGACACGCGAAGGGAATGTGGTGCTGGAAGTCAACACGCGTCCATTCTGGGACGTGGTGGGACGCAGCATTGTGCTTCAAGGAACAACGTGTGGGTTCAGTGTGGCGGGCATTGTTGCTCGTTCTGCGAGCGTGTTTGAGAACACAAAGCATGTGTGTGCCTGCGATGGTCGCACGCTGTGGCAAGAAGCACAGCTGTACCAACAACCGGCCGTTGCACCGCCTGCTTCCACACCACATCTCGCTATGCTTTAAACAACCGATGCTTTGATCTTTTCCTTCTCTCCCCCTCTGTCTCGACAATAAACCGTCGTTCATTGCTGTGTCTGGCTGCGGTGCATGTGCGTTTGCCAGTTTGTAGTAGCCATTCATCACTGCCCTTCGCTTCGCTCCTCGCGCCTCTTCCTCTCACTCCGCTTTTACTCGCGATGGTGCTGCCGCTGGCCGTCACCATTTCCGCCACCACCCTACACATGCTCTCGCTTGTGCTACTTCTCTTGGCTCTGCTTGTACTTTCTCTTGCCTCTTCTACACGCTCCTCCTCCTCCTCCTCCGATCCTCCTGTCCTAACCCCCACCCTTGCTCAGCCATATGCCGCGCTGCGCTTCATCGCCTGTGCGCTCTTCCTCTTCCAGCTGACCCGCTGTCTCTCCCTTTTCTCTCCTACACTCTCTGCTCCCGTCTGCACACTACTCCAGCTGCTGCTGCCTTGCCTCTCCACGCTGGTCCTAGTGGCCTTTTCCTTGCTCGCCGCCAACCTCCAATCCCGTTTGGGGCTGGGCGGTATCCTGGCGCGGGATATCTCCAAGACCCGCATCGTTGTTGCCTGTGTGGTAACAGTGCTGTTGACTGGCTGGGGCCCTGTGCTTTTCCTCACCACCGTCCCTCAGCCCTTTGATCATGGTATGCAGCCGCTGTCGATTTTTTCTGTTCCGCTGCGGATCTACCAGGTGCTGGTCACTGTCATCCTGTTCCTCATACTCAGCTTCTCACTGGCAATGCTTGTGCTGGGCTCCATCGCCGTGTCCCAGCAGCTCGTGCTCCTCACACGCCACCAACACCAGCGACGGCCCTCCTCGGCTGCTTCTGTCGCGCTTGGGGACTTCCCGCGCTCTTTCTCCACTATCTCTCCCACCACGCCCACCTCCACCATGTCCAAACTGACGACCACTGGTCTCTCCGATCGCACTCGCTTAACCGATGCCATTTTCCATCACCTCCGTTTGGTGAAACATGCACTGTACTATTTGGCCGTACCTGTGGTCGGCATTTCTCCCGACCTGGCACGCAGCATCGAATCCATGGTGCTGGTGGCGACGCAGCAGTCGCTTGTCTTTCGGAGTGGCACTACGTTGCTGAGCGTGCCCACCTCCATTGTCGATGATGGCATGGTTGCCTTGGCCGTCTTTGCTGAAATCTGTGCTGCTGTACAGGGCCTTTTGTTCTTTCTCCTCTTCTGCGGAGACCCCGGTGCTCGTCGCGTCTTCACCGACTACCTGGAGCAGCTCAGTGAGGACCACGCTCAACTGGAATACCAGCACCGTGTGTCACGCACCTCTCCCACACTTCGCCAGCGCTTCACGCGTTTCTGGCTTCGCCTGTTGTCGTTGCTACCGGGGGATCATGCCAGACCGCCGCCCATCCGGAAGATATCCGACTTCTTCCGACCGGACTCCATCTACCCGCCCTCCACGGCCGATCCTCGGTGGGGTGTTGTGGTGAGCAACCGACCTACGCGTTCCGTTTCTCGAAAAAACTCCGCCACCTCTACTGTGTTCTACCACAACGACCCTCTTGACGGGCACACCAACAGCACCGCCTTCACCTCCAGTCCCACGGCGATGACCATGGCGGCTACCGCGCCCTCGTTGACGCGAGCAAGAGCAGCGACCGCAAGCGCGACGATGCGACCTGCGACAGCATACCCGAAGCCAGCTTACCAGCGCCGTTCCTTGGAGGTTGACGACGCACTCTACGGTGACCACCATCCGCTTGCGCGGCGCGACTCGCCCGCGAAGATCATTCTTCCCGCGTCGGTCAAGCAGTATGCAGAGGTTGTGGACATGCCGGCCCTCCAAGTCACAGTGGGAAGACCCCGTGAAAACAGCATGCTGACCAGCCCCACCGGTTTGATTTCGTCGATCGCGCGACGATCCAGTCTTGTGCAGGTTGCTGGCTGGGACGAGGACGACACCACTCCTACGCCTATCGAACATCGATAGCCTGCGGTAGACGCGCTACGCACAGGCGGTGCTGGAAGGGAGCGTGGCTAAAAGGCTGCGACTGTGTAGCTAGGTTGTATGTGATTCAGACTGCGAGGCGTGTGTATTCTCGGTGTGTTGCTGGTGTGGCGAATGTGAAATACACGCTGCTACCCGTTGTCGTGGATGTGTTGTGCCACGTGACCACTGCATCAGCAACAAGGAGACTGCTGTTTCCACGCGGCTCTTTCTCCGCCACTTCACGACTTACGCCTCGCCACCCGCCCGCCACCCGCCTGCCACCACACTATGCGTGCTGCTGTGACTGTTGTTGCATGGATGCTCACGCTCACACTCCTGCTCGCCGCTACCTCTCCGCCTGCCGATGCATTTGACCTGCGGAACTGGGGGAAAAGAGGCATTGGCGCACGCTATCCATCCGCACCGCCCACCACACTGCTCCGCAAGAGCAGATGCAATCCACGCAGGCAACAGCTAGACGCTATCGTGGTCACCCTCACCAGCTACTGCAACCGCGTCAAACGTATGGCACAGCGTGTCAAGCTTCATCTGAGCGCCGACGGACTGGCCACACGGTTTGCTATTGTCAGTCGACGTGCGATTATCGTGGAAGAGTGGATGAAGAATCTGAAGATATACACCACCCGTGATGAGGAAGCAGCCGCTGATGTAAAGCGGAACGAGCTTGTCGCCGACACTTCCCACTTCAACCAGAAGGCGCTCCGCCTGCAAAGGAAACTGAGCGCCTTTACCTCGCCCGGCACCTTCTTCTGGTGGCCGATCAAACGCGGCAAGGCCGATTGGAAGAAGGTGAGAGACATGGTGAGTAAGTTTGCTGCCACTCTGAAAGAGGATATGGAGCATCTGGAAGTGCATCAGCCGTATGCGCGGATTGTGGCACGCTTCTGCAAAGATGTGAAACCGGAAAACATCATACCTGCCAGTGCGTATCTGCAAGACTACGACGCTGTAGCTCGGACTCACCTTGCTGCCGATGCGTTGCCTCGCATCCTTGCTGGCACTTCCTCTGACGTACTCATACCCCCTGCTGCGTAGTACAGCGGCACTTGCCATGTGGGAGGAATGGTTAGTAGTAACAAACAATATGTTGGTTCTATCTTTTGCATCGTTCCTCTCTCCCTATCTATTGTGCCACGTTCACGTGATGTCATCTGTCGATCACATTGCTATGGATGCGCTGTTTCCATCTGTCGCATCGATAGCGCAGAAGCAAAGCAATGATTTCTGCTCTCTAGCACTTCATTCACACGTTGAACACTCCAAACAGCGGACAATGTCGTCCCTTCCACCAGTGGGATTCGACATCTTCCGTCTCTTCCGGCTCTTTCGTCTGTCTTCCTTTTTGTGTTTGCCATGTGGCAGCGACTGGCTGTGGGACGAGACGAGCTTCGTTTGGAACTGACACTACGGTCAGGACAAGCCTTTCGCTGGCATCGATCTGCCGCAGATGAATGGTACTGCGTCCGGTTTCTCCTTCTCCTTCTCATCGATCACTCCCACCAGGATATGCGCGTTCGACAAGCAACTCTTTGCACTGCGCCACATCGGTACTCCTATTCCCTTCCACGAACACAGTATGTAGTCATCCATTCAGACGACGCGATCGAGTACCGTGTCATTGCACCAGAACCAGCGTCTTCTTCTCCCGCAGACACCCTACCTCCCTCTGAATTCCTCCATCGCTACTTCCAACTGCATCTCTCGCTAGACACGCACTACAAACGATGGGCTGCAGCTGATACCAATTTCGCAAAAAAGGCGCCTCATTTCCGCGGCCTTCGTCTTCTCCAGCAGGATCCTGTGGAGAACCTTATCTGCTTCATCTGCTCGTCTAACAACAACATCGCACGCATCACCCAGATGGTGAGGAAGCTGTGTGAACACTACGGCACGTGGATAGCCACTCACGACGACCATCCGTATCACGCGTTTCCAACGCTGGAACAACTGGCTGCGCCAGAGGTTGAGGCTCAACTCCGCCAGCTCGGCTTCGGGTATCGCGCTGCCTTCATTCAGCGTGCTGCTGCACGCGTTGTCCAGCTTGCGGAAGCGGCCGGCTGTGCTCCACGAGAATACTTGCTGCAGCTACGCCAACTGCCTTACGCGGAGGCGCGCGAGGTGCTGCGTGGACTTCACGGGATCGGGCAGAAGGTGGCTGATTGCATTGTAAGCGTGCTATGCCGTGTCATTTCTAGCGCAACAGTGTCTAACTGCGGGTGGTAGTGTCTCATGTCCTTGGACAAGTCTGAGGCAATCCCGGTTGATACGCATGTGTGGCAGATTGCCAAGCGTGATTACGGATTTGCGCGCACTGCTGGATCGCGCACACTCACGGATCGTACCTATGCTGCTGTCGCTGATCATCTTCGCGACGTGTTTGGCATCTACAGTGGCTGGGCTCACTCGGTGAGCTAGTAGAACGACCGTTCTCCGATTGCTGATACGCATAGGTGCTCTTTGTTGCCGATCTAAAGCTGCCACCCATCGTGCATGAGACTGAACTAATGGCAGCATCACCAGCGGCAGCATTACCAGTGGCAGCATCACCAGCTACTCTCACCACCACCACCAAACGACGTCGGAAACACTAGAAACGACGACACGACGTGTGTGAACTTCGCTGTCTTTGACTGTTGCGTGAGACAGCAGAGCCACGAGCACGTATGTAAATGTACAGAATCATCTTTACTACACGATGACACCGTAGTGCTTACCACGACCCTGGTTCTCAACCGTTGCTTGTATTTGATACAGAATACCCACCAATCTATACACACACACCTTCTGTCTGTTTTGATGGGAGTGTGCAGCATGTCTTCTCCTCCTATTGGTATCGTAGAGGACGCATAACAATAAATAGCTGCATATCAAAAGAGGCGTATCCGATATCCCACTTACTGCCTTGCTACCGTATCGTGCTAGATGCTGCTGGTGCCATTCGGTCAGTGTTGGCATAAACACAAAATTCTCTGGAGTTTACCTGTTTCAACGTGTGTGTCATCGTGGAATGTGCCTGTTCTGCCGCAACACAGTGTGGAGCTATGAAAACGGCGTGTGGCTGTTTGTTAGCGCTATCTATGATCTGTAGTCGCACCTGGGATCATCCATCCCCGAGCAGCGGCTGCTGATGTGGAGGGGACGGCAGGCGGGCTGTCACTGTGGAACACGCCTGATGAGGCGCACACTGCGCTTCCACCCCTCGCTCTGCTCACCATACGCAGCCACACACAACCACATACCGCCCCATCTCGCCACAATTGCTGCATCCCTCCCTCTGCATGCTCCCGCTGGTGGGGATCCCCTCCCAGCACCGACAGCAGCGCCACACTGGTCTCTGCTGGCAGTCGCTGTCGACAGCGCGCCCTTATCTCGCGTGCGACGCTGCAGAACCGCTGCTCCCATCCACCACTGCGTATAGACGCGTTGTGTAGTACTCTCTCGCGCAGCATACCACCACCACCGCCACCAGCAACAACAATAGTGTCACTGCAACCACCAGCAACAATGCCACCACCGCCTGTTCACACGTAGTCGCCACCAGCATCAGTGTCACTACTACTAGCATCAGCACCAGCATCAGCATCATCAGCACCATCTGTATGCGTAGTGTCAACTGCATCTATGCTACCGCCACCGCCACCGCTTCCACTGCCACCACTTGTATCACTGCACCGTGCTGTGCACCGACAGACATGCAACATCATCGACAGAGCAGTGTGGCCACTATTGCAGCACTGATGTCCGTGCTGCTGTTGCTGTTGCCACCATCACCACCACATGTGGTCGTCACCGCCATGCTGCACCACACTATACCACGCCACGCCACGCCACGCCACACTCTACTGCAGCAGGATGGCATACAGCGAGGGCATGCACACACACCGGCTGGACAGAGACACGCTGCACTTGCTGCATAGAGAGCCGCTTGCACCAGCCAGCAGGTGCAGACCACCGTGTGCGCACCCGGGTTTGCGCATGGCTGTTTCTCCGCCACACCAGCCACCACACCAGCTCCCACCCGTTAGATTAGCCAGACCAGTGCGCCTGCAGCTGCCACTGCGCAAGAGCTGCCACTGTGCGAGTCAACACAGTCTGTTCCACCCCACATCCACTAC
>QZWT01000295.1:0-16142 GCA_004114315.1 Cochlonema odontosperma | reverse complement strand
GGTTCAACAATGTCAGCTCGGTGTCCGAACAAAGGCATGGCTAGGAAGACTTACACCCGCCAAAAATGGTGTGAGCCAAGGGAACTGAGGTTCCTGGAATCTATTGAAGAGTCAAAAGCAAACAGAAAGGAAATCAGTTTTTTTCCTTGCAGGCACGCGTTGAATGGAGCGAATGAGTTGCGTCGCCAGGAAGTAGGAAAGTAGACTCCTGTCCTCATAGTATGCTGGTATAGCAGGAAGGCAACGAATACGCGTTATTGTATATGTATCTGTCCAGCGAAGGCGACGGCCATGGGGAGCTTACCCTTGCGAGGACCAGGCCCTTCTTGTCTGCGACGAGGGCCATGTCGAAAGCTAGAATGCGTCGGGGGAGGGGGGAAAGAGGGTCGAGGGGGTTTAAAGGAGGAAAGTGAAGAAAAGGAGGAAAAGAAGAGAAAAGCAAAGAAAATGAAGAGGAGGGATATTATGTACTTCCAGTGCGACGGCGTCAGTCACCCGTGCGGCTTTTCCATTTTGTCTTTCACAAGCTCCCTACACTTGTGTACTTTACATTACTACACTTCAGCCCAGCCATCACCATCCTAGTATGTCAGTCCAAGCCGGTTTGTGTCCAGAGCTCCGATTCTTCATTCGATGACGTTTTTTCTGTACCTGAACCTTTTGAACAGGTTCGGGCGTGCAGTACAGAACCAACACTACTTTCTCAGGGACCTGTCTCGCAAGAAAAACATTTGCTCGCTTCAGCAGGCAAAGTTCCAGTCATGGCGGACGCCCTTGTTTCACACAACAGCCATCCATGGGGGATTCACATGGGGGACAACTATCTTTTTTCATTTTATTCGGGGGAAAAGTATATGTGTGATGGCTCTTTGGGTATTTGCTTTTCAAAAGCAATTGGGAATTAGGAAACAAAATGAAGAAAAAGACAGTTCCCATACTCTTCTTAATATTTGGAAGGAAGAAGGGGTGTGGTGTAATGGTCGCCAAAGGGTGCTGTGAATAGTATATGGTGGTGGTAAGGTTGAGGAGGCGACCATGTACGAATATGGTCATAAAAAATCGTTACAAAGTAATAAAACAAAGAAAAGCAAAAGAAAAACAAAAAACAAAAAAAAAAAAGAATAGAAAAACTGCGGGTGATTTTACATGATCAAGCAGGCCTTGCCGTCCTTCTTCTCCTTCTTGGTCTTCTCCTTCTTGAGGCTTGGTGTTGCGACGGGTGCGGCAGCGGCAGCGACGGGTGCCTCAGCAGCGACAACCTTGATTTCCTCTGCAGGCTTCAAGCTTGGGATGGCGGTGACCTCTGGGACATCGGCCTTCTTCTCCTCTGCGACAGCAGGGGTTGATGAAGAAGCCTCTTCGACAGCGGCGGCAACGGCAACAGGGGCGGCAACAACCTCGTCAATCTTGGCCTCAGCGGCAGCCTTGGCCTCAGCAGCGGCCTTCTCAGCAGCAGCCTTCTCGGCGGCGGCCTTCTCGTCAGCAGCCTTGAGTTCAGCAGCAACCTGATCCTCAGCAGCCTTAACCTCAGCAGCAACACGGGCGGCATCCTCCTCGGCAGCCTTAGCTTCAGCGGCAGCCTTAGCCTCAGCAGCAGCCTTAGCTTCAGCGGCAGCCTTCTCAGCAGCAGCCTTCTCCTCAGCAGCCTTCGCCTCAGCGGCGGCCTTCTCCTCGGCAGCAACGCGAGCAGCCTCAGCCTCAGCAGCGGCCTTTTCGGCGGCGGCCTTCTCCTCAGCAGCGACACGAACAGCCTCGACCTCAGCAGCAATGCGAGCAGCCTCAGCCTCGGCGGCGGCTTTCTCCTCGGCAGCCTTGGCCTCAGCGGCGGCGGCGGCTTCCTCAGCAGCCTTAGCCTCAACGGCGGCCTTCTCCTCAGCGGCAATACGGGCAGCCTCGATCTCAGCAGCAATACGGGCAGCCTCAGCCTCAGCGGCGGCCTTCTCCTCGGCAGCCTTGGCCTCAGCGGCGGCAGCGGCTTCCTCAGCAGCCTTAGCCTCAGCAGCAGCCTTCTCCTCAGCAGCAACACGAGCAGCCTCGATCTCAGCAGCGATTCTCTCCTCCTCAGCCTTGGCAGCGGCGGCGGTAGCGGCCTCCTCAGCAGCAATGCGGGCGGCCTCCTCTTCGGCAGCCTTGGCCTCAGCAGCGGCCTTCTCTTCAGCAGCGACACGCGCAGCCTCAGCCTCAGCAGCAATGCGAGCAGCCTCCTCTTCAGCAGCCTTAGCCTCAGCAGCAGCCTTCTCCTCAGCGGCGATACGGGCAGCCTCAGCTTCAGCAGCGGCCTTCTCGGCGGCAGCCTTCTCCTCAGCAGCAATGCGAGCGGCCTCCTCCTCAGCAGCCTTGGCTTCAGCGGCGGCCTTCTCCTCAGCGGCGATACGAGCAGCCTCAGCTTCAGCAGCGGCCTTCTCGGCGGCAGCCTTCTCCTCAGCGGCAATACGAGCAGCCTCAGCCTCGGCAGCGGCCTTCTCTTCGGCAGCGATACGGGCAGCCTCCTCTTCGGCAGCCTTGGCCTCAGCGGCGGCCTTCTCCTCGGCAGCAATGCGAGCGGCCTCAGCCTCAGCAGCGGCCTTCTCAGCGGCGGCCTTCTCCTCAGCAGCGACACGAGCAGCCTCCTCCTCGGCGGCCTTGGCTTCAGCGGCGGCCTTCTCCTCAGCGGCGACACGAACAGCCTCAGCCTCAGCCTCAGCGGCAGCCTTCTCCTCAGCGGCGATACGGGCAGCCTCAGCCTCGGCAGCAGCCTTCTCCTCGGCAGCCTTGGCCTCAGCGGCGGCCTTCTCTTCAGCAACGCGCTTCTCCTCAGCAGCCTTTGCCTCAGCCTCAGCCTGTTCCTTGAGCTCCTGTTCCTTCTTCTCCTGCTCGGCCTTTTCAGCAGCGGCCTTCTCCTCAGCAGCCTTGGCCTCAGCAGCAGCAGCATCAATAGCGGCAGTAACATCGGCGGCAACAGCCTCCTCGATCACGGGGGCATCAGCGGCGGCGACGGTCTCCTTGACCTCGGTGGTAGGGGCGACAACGGTTTGTTCTAATTGATAAGGAGAAAATAATCCGAAACACGCAAAAAAGCATGGGTTGTCAGCAACAACAAAAAAAAAGGGGAGCACGAGATCAAGTTCTGGTTTGTGCATATGTGTGTGTGTGTGTGTGTGTGTGTGTGTGTCTGTGTTATCGGAGTTGCATTGAAGGAAGTCAAAGGGAACAAGGAAAGGAAGACAGGCTATTGTAGCCAAAACAATAACAAAACAAACGTTGGATCGGGGCAGGGAAGAGAAAAGAGAGAGTTCCCTTGATACAACTAAGTATGTAGTCTATGCAGAGTAGACACCCGATCGCCTCTCTCTCCCATCCTCGTCCCATGCAACCAAAACAAATAAGGAAGCCGAGAGAACTTCCTCCTGGTAGGGGGCGCATTAGCGACAAGAAAACGACAACACTCGCTTTTCCCTTCTTTTCTTTTCTTCTTCCCAGAGTCCCAGAAGAGCGGAGAAAAAAAAAAAAAGACGTGCGTACGAAAATAACCCACCGCCACGCAGGAAAATGGAAAAAACGGGAGAAAAGGTGTTGGTTGCTTTTGATGACCTCAGTTCAAGGGAAAAAAAAGGGAACCGAGGCGTTTTTGTTACCCAGGACTCCATGTGAGATAAGGAACCATAGAGACAACATCCTTCTGGTCCTTGTGCATAATCGGTGACTTCCCGTCTTCCCGACCAATGCTCCCTCTTCCTTGATGCTCTATATTCTCGCCCACGTTGTGCTCCACACCTTCACCTTCCCACATGTGCAGGATACCCCATGGTCGCCACGGAGGAAAAAATACGCGAAGGAAAGAAGGAATAAAGCTTGGTGGTTGTAAATCGGGGAACACAAAAAAAGAAACAACCAAAAGAAGGCAAAAGAACGACATACGCCTCTTGCCACTATCCATGATCCCGTTTGTTGCTTCTGACTCAAGTTGTCCCTTGTTATTGATGAAATATATCCAATGGACTGGCGCATGTTATAGCCAATAGAATCGATATCAAGCGAGCACCAAACAAAAGCGACTCGTTCAGAAAAGCACAAATGTAAAGGGGTAGTTTGAAGAAAATAAAGGGCAATGCATTCTTGAAGCGATATTGAGACGACGCAGTGTAAACCAAGAGAGAGGAAGAGACAAAAGAGAGCAAAGACAAGACAAGGCAGAGTGCGAATATGTGTATCATATACAAAGACATCGTACAGGGACCCAGTGGCGTGCAGAGCCCTCGTGCAGGATGATGTACAGGGTTGTGTCAAAAAAAGACGATTGGAATAGGCGTGGGACATACCGGTGATATCAGACATTATGAATGTAGAGTGAAAAGTAAAAGGAAAAGGGTATTTGGTCGTTACAGAAAATAGGAAAGTTGGTTGGGTGGTGGTGGTTGAAAGGAAGAGAGTGAACGGGGGTGAGAGTGGAGGGCGGGTTTGTGGATGAGCAAAAAAAGAAGGTGAATGAGCGGTGGTGGATGATGATGAGAAAAGAGAAAAGAAGAAAAAAAAAAGAGGGGAAAAGTAAAAAAAAAAAGAAGCAAAGAGAAGGAAACAAAAAAAATTGAGGAGGACGACGACGATTCGCAGGACCAAAATAACAATAACAGTAGCGACATACACATGAGAGCACTCTCTTCTTTGCTGCTCTTGCACCAGGACTCGCTCATTCTCTCTTTTACTCTCAAGTCTCTCTCTCTCTCTCTCTCTCTCCCTCTCTCTCTTTCTCTCTCTGTCTTGCATTCTTGTCGACAATTATTGCATTATCACCTACAGTACATGCCTGTCTGTCGATGAACGCCCTTGTTTGCATTCCTTACAATCAATCATACAAACATGTACATGTTCAACTCGTACGGAGACATAATTACACCCATCAATAAATGTCCCTACATCATCAAAATCTCCTTTTTATTTTTATTTTGGCAACACCTCGATATCAAAAAGATAACTCTTTAGAGACAGCTGCCCGAAAGCTTAATGCCCAGTACCGCCACCACTCTTCACACCTCAAAGGTCGAGCCCATATGCGGCTCTGGGGTCCCAGACTACCATTCAAAATGACAAAGTACTCCACTCAATCTGTGTGGTATCTTCGATGCTCTACTCTTCGTTCTTTCATCACTGATGAGCTTATTCGCATGTTCCGCGTTCCTGAATTCACCTCCTTCTTTCTCTTCTTTTTGATTTGATCAACGAGTTGACAAAAGTCGTAATGTTTATGTGGAAAAGGTTCCCTCTGCCTTCATTGACCTGTCTTTAAACCTTCTTCGCTTGCCCCTATCTTCCTTTTTCACATTCTCGCTTCCAGTCGTACATGTTGACAGGCCTGGCTGAAATAATAACAACCAAACTGTCGAAGCTTACTCTCAACCCTCAGGGGACCCGATCCCTGGACATAAGATCATGGTCTTTAGCCATCTCAACCCTCCATTACACAACGACGGCTTATATAAAAAGAAAAATTAATAAACAAAGAGCAAAATTTCGTCCTTGTCGTCGTTTTGTTGTTTGTTTATTTTTCTTTTCTGTCCGCAGAGTCGAGATGGAGAGCACTGAGTGAGGCGAAAGTGAAGGAGGAAAAAAAAAAATGGAGGGAGAAAAACAGTTTTTTTTTCAGAAGAGCCCTTCACATTTCTCAGCAACAAACACAGACACTGGCTGGCGTAAGGTAAGGAATGAGCAAGTGAGAGTGTTGTGTGTTTCTGCAATATTGCATTACGTTTGTTGTGGATGCATGCAATCGGTCACTCTGTCTCTCTTTCTCTCTCTGCTCTCTCTCTCTCTCTGAGTCTATGGCTCTATCGCCTCGTGGAATGACAATCGCTTTCCAATGGGTCATCCATGGGACAAGGATAAGTGAGGTTTTTCTTTTAAATCCTTGCATGAAAATCCCCGTGTCAGCGTCCTAGTTAAAGATAAAAAAACTATGAGGAAAATGCACAATGCCTGTAAGAAAACCCTCGCATTATGCTTCTATTCTTTTATTTCTTTTTCTCTGCATATTGTTGTTCATAGGATTATGCGAAGCAAGGAGATACACAGAAGGAAGAAACGAGTGAATTGATGATATGGGTGTCTCTCCTTCATCAACGAGAGCCATTTTTTTTTCGTCGTCTATGGAGGGAATGTACCTCCACTCTCTCTATCTTTTTTTAATCTCCTTCTTCCTCTCGCTTTTGCTCATGAAAAAAGAGACAGACCTCCTGGGACCCCAGATTAGTGGAGCAGCCCTCTATTATTTCATATTTCATTTCCAAAAACATCGTCATTGTCATCATCATACAGACCCCTGAGCACCCATCATTTCCTGCTTCTTTTCTCTCGTCTTTACTTCTCACACCATCGGTTGGCACCCATGACCCATGAGTTCCATGATTCACGCACAAAAGAGAGCAATTCGAAGCATGCATTGGTTGTGCTGACACATGGTTCTTAGCGTATTGTGAATAGATTGGGCTGAGTCCCAAGCGTCAGGGTCCCTCCCCCCTTTCTTCTTCCGATGCAGCTCTAGCCTGAAATTTCAATGGACGGGGATGGATGATTGAAAGGGATCACCAGACCTCTCTCTCCTCTCCCAACCCCTCTCTCCCTCCCTATCTTCTTCCCGCTCTCTCCTTCCCTCTCCCTGCTTCTGCCTCTGCATCCACCATCCACGCGTCAAGCATGAATAGCTGAACAAGTAGGCACAGACACAAAAGGTCGGATTTCACAATTCAGTGAAATACAAAATGTTCCCAAACTCCTGACGGTGTCGGCTTTTATCCAAACACACGAAGAGCAAATCAAACAGCAGCACCAAAGAACAAGATGGTCGGCAAGGAGCAAGAGAGAGAGAGAGAGAGAGAGAGAGAGAGAGAGAGAGAGTGTGTGTCATCCACACCTTGTGACCACCCCTTTCATAATTTGATTGCTGCTTCGCCAAAAAAGTTGAGAAGGGAGGTGGGAAACAAGGAGGCACAATCAAAACAGATGGACGGTATTGGATGAATGGGTCAATCTAAGAGAATTGATAGGGATTGGGAGCACGAGAACAAACCTTTTTCCAACGCTATCGCGCCAAACAGTTAGGAGGAAAGTGGAGACCGTGACCAAAACAGAGCTTGTGTTTGTTTTAATCATATATTTTGACGCGTCTCGATGATATAAAACACAAAGTACTTGTTTATTTCATGCCATCAAAGCAAGAGTGGATTCCCTTCTTCAAACAGGAGGAACAGGAACAGTCTTGACAACACATCCTTCCCGACCACCATCAACAAACACCACAAACCGCTTAACATCGCCCAATCCACCACCACCGTTGCTCGAAGGCGAAGCTCCCGTCGACACCTGGGCATAAGCGAATCGACCCACCAGATCAGTGTATCCATCCTTCCAGAACGCGGTCGTCGAGCCCTCGGCGGTGCGCTGCTTCATCTCCGCATAGACCTTGACATACCCGCCGCGGATAGGGCGTCCATTATCCGTCTTGGAGATCACCTTGATTGTGCCTGTCTGTTCCAAAGTCTGCACAACAATCGTCTGAGAGTAATAGGCCTTCCAAGTCCGATTGGCGGCGGGTGGGGAGGTTGTGACGGAGACCATGACGTTCGAGTTGAGGTACTGGGGCAGAATGGGGATCATCAATAGACCGTCTGTCGCAACGGCGCGCTTGACATTGTGAGTGTCGATTCCGTTGGGCTTCACAAGGCGGTAACTGTTGCTGGCATCACCATCTCTGGAAGAGTTGGACGACTCGCTGTTCTCGCCCTGGTCACTGAACGTCAATGGCGAAGCCGAGAACATGGCCTCGGCGTCAATGGAGTAGTACTCCACCGTGACCTCATGGACTCCACGATGACGGACCATCACCACACTCTCGGCTCCAATCTTGAAGTCGACCGTGACGGGAACCTCGGATGCATCCTCTTCTCCGTCATCCTCCTCTGCATTGCTGTTGGTCTCAGAAGCTGCTCCATCAACAACAGGAGAACCCACTGGGTCGGGCACTGCAGTGAGAGACTGGTTGATCTCATCTACGTAAAGCTGCATCTCCTTGAACATCTTACTCCAGCGCTCAACAGGGTAGTCCTGGTACTTGTCCAGAATCGCCTGAACCCCCGCTACATCCAGATCCAGTTCCGACCCAGATACATCTGCGGGAACCTCGACACAGAGACTGAGGTATGCCCATAGGTAGTCGTACTGAAGCTGCTGGAAGTATTCGCGAGATGCTCCTTCGTTATTAGAGTTGATGAGGGTATGGAGTTCTTTAAACCTGTCCTTGGCCTCCGTGATCCTGTCCTGGGCCAAGAGGTAGACAATGAGGACCAAAAGGTCGTCGACATCATGCTTGGGCTTCTCGCTCAGCAGTCGCAAGAAGTGGTCGTATTGCTCCCTGAACTTGTCGTTCAAAATCGTCGCCGTGCGAGTCGCCTTGTGAGCTATGGATGTTCGAGAGAAAAGAAAATAAATAAATAAAAGTACGCACTTAGTCATGCATGTAACTGAAGCAGATACAGAATTAAGATCCTCTTGACAAGACACATACTTCGAGAGTTGATGAGGGGGAAGTACTCGAGGTACTTGAACGAATCGTCCCAGGTTCCCTCAAACCGACAGTGGGGTCGGCGGGTATAGAAACTCGAAGTAAACCAGTCGCCGACCTTAAAGTCCATCGGGTTGCGGTTCATCAGATACTCCTTGATCAGCTCCTCGTTCTGCACCGCAAATGCTGCACTCCAGATCTGAGAATCGTACTCCTGGCGAGAGCGCAGCGCCAAAGCGACACGCTTGAGCAGCTGACGGTCTTTGTAAAGACGAGGAACCAACTGGTCAATGGGCAAGCTGCTCAGGGGACTGGCCTCCAACTTGGTCAGGATATCTTCTCGGTTGCCGTTCTTGAGGATATGTCCCCAGGTATTCGTCAGGGTCTCCTGGCGGTCGGGGGCTGGTTCGCGGACTTTGAGAACTGCGGGGGAGGCAAAGGCGATGATGTCCTCGTAGTTTGACACATGGGCTGGGTAGTGAGGGAAATCACCCTGTTCTGGGAAGTAGAATCCGTACTCGTACTGGAACGTAGCGTGGGGTCTCAGCTCAATATCGTGTCCCGACTCCAAGCTGCCGTAGATGGAGATTGCTCCCTGAGGAATCTGTACTTCCAAATGCACTTTCATCGGGTTGGGCGAGCCGTCTATTATCATATGTTGCCGTTTGAATATTGAGAAATTGGTGGCAAAATTAAAAAAAAAAAAAAAAAAAAGGCTAGACAGACAAGTAACTTACTCATCAAGACAACGTGTGCTCCATAGGACTCGAGGGGACGGAACTCCTGGCCTGGCTGAATGTACTTGCGCACCTGGGTCATCAGCACTTCGTCAAAGGTTGTCTTGTCGCACTGCTCAAAGTAATGCTGAGTCACCAGGACAGTCCCTGTCACTGGTGCCTCAAGCAACTCCTTGGTGGAGGAGTGGAAGACAATGGCAGGGGCCTGGGACGTGATGATCAAGTTCTGATCGGGCGAACGTGTGAGCGAAGCACCCTTGGGACGG
Organism: Cochlonema odontosperma; assembly: GCA_004114315.1. Lineage (NCBI taxonomy): Eukaryota > Fungi > Zoopagomycota > Zoopagomycetes > Zoopagales > Cochlonemataceae > Cochlonema > Cochlonema odontosperma. The sequence goes on along the minus strand of QZWT01000295.1, from coordinate 6,609 downwards.
AAAGTCACATCCAGCAAGGCGAGTGTCGCCATAGCATCCGTGAAATTACCAGTGTTGACAACAAAGTTCTATAGGGTCACAGAAAATCAGCATTGGTATCAGCAAGATGGTTAACGATAACACTGTGAACGTTTTACAGACCGTCAACGTCAAATAAATTGAAAGGAGAAACTCACCTGGGACAAGAAAGAGCCCTTGGATTCATCCCACTGCGCCAGATCAAGCCAGAACAAGTTGGCCTCATCAAAGTGTCCATACTTCTTGAAATCATCCCGGTCATAGTAATAAGTCTCGCCCATCTCCTTGGTCAGATCCACAGGCTTGAACTGGTTCCTGACAATCCTCTCCGATCGTGATCTCTCATCCATAACGTTCCTGAAGGCCATCTTCTTCTTGGCCTTGAGCATCGTGGGCGCGGCAGGCGCAGCATAGGCCATTGCCATCATGGGAGCTCCCACTGGCGCGGATTCCAACATGTCGTAGTTGTCCGCTGAATGTGTTATCGTTCTAGTGGTATAATAATTTGCATAGCCATGGTTAGTTCAAGAAAGACATTACCTTCATGCAGCATATGAAACTATTAAAATATCTGTAAAAGGCAACTTACTCTGTTACTACACCATCATCAAAAAGACCAAAGCCCATATCTTCATCGGATTCCTCCTTTTCATCATAATCCATTTTATCAGTTGCTTCCTTAAGATTTCCAGAGTTCATCACGGTCTGGAACAGCTTGACATGACCTGCACCACGAGCATTGTGGACCCGATCTTTCATCCATCGAACCACAGCGGGCTTTAGAGCAGGGAGACGCTGAGCCAAGAGGCACTTCTCCATGCATGTCAATTGGTTAAACTCCTGGAGCGCCGCGTAGCTATCCAGAGGCGCTCCAATGAGGTAGTTGTCCATGAACGACTTCATCAACTTGTTCTATTTTCATCCGCACATGGTACATAGAGGGTACAAAAAGGTGTTAGTGTGGTCTCGCCAGCAAATATGCCGTACTTGGTCTTCACAAGATAAGAAGAGTGTTGCTTACTTTCAGGAAAGGGGCGACCACAGCATCAAAGAACGGCTTGTCCTTCTTGTAGAGGAACAAGTTGAGCTCATGGCAGTTCCATTTGGAGAACTTCTCCTTCTTTGCCTCACTCGACAATCTACCCCAATCGGCCACGAAGCCAAACTTCCTCAAAGTCTGCTTGTGATCCTCAGCGGGGAGTAAGGTCAACATCATATCATAGACCTGGCTGACAGAGTTGATGACCCGAATAGCAGAAGACGAACCGTTTGATGCCAGAGTGATCGACTTTAGACCATTCGCATCAGCACCACCGCCGGGTGCCTTAGGATCGAGGTCAACTCCGGTACGCTCACCAATGTAGTGTCTAGTGTGATCCAGCTGGCTCTTGAACCTCAAATCGCGCTTCTGGAACTCAAAGTTGACTGCAGCAGAGAGACGAGGGACAACAAATGATTGCTGCAAGATCTGATGTCCATCCGATGCAACAACCTGGAGAAACGATCCATCTTTGAGAGCAGAGAAGGGAACACTGACCACACCACTAGCAGGGTCTGGAGTCAAGTTGATGAGGGCCACGCTTGGGTTGGCCAAAAAGTTGAGCGTTGGGGGTGCACGGCTACGTTGGTAGGAGCTCTTGCGAGCGGTTTGGCGAGAACTGAGACACCGGACCACAGGATCAATCATTGCTTCCCGCTCCTCGGCAGTAGTTACGAGTGTCGCGAAATCTATGCCTGCACGCATGGCTTGCACTGACTGGGTCGTCTCAGCAACAACCTACAACATGAAAGTATAATAACGTACCTACATCAGTTAAAGGCTCAGGCTGCAAGAAAGTGAAAGGCGTCATCTGATAACTCAAGACAAGTATGACAGCTTACCCTTGGAGTGAGAAGGGTGGAAGGCTTGGTCAGCAAGTTTCCAGCCCAGCGAGTCGTATGAGCCTTGCGGTTCAACACATACTGGTACTCCTCTCCGAGAACACGCCCACTCTTGAACGCCGTGGAAGTCTGCAGAGTTTTGTTCATCCACCATGGCTCCTCCGCATTCAAAGAGTTCAAGTTGTTGAACGCGCGATCGCCATAGGGGACAAACTTGGAAGCAAGGATACAAACGCGAGTCTCAGGGCTCCAGTTGTACAACTGAATGCTAACCTTCTGTTGGTCTCCATCGGCGACTGAGGGAGAGATGTACAAGGGAAGCTTGGCGCTCTCCAGAAGCTCCAACATGGGGTTCGATCCGACGATGAAGTCCTCCAGTCCCTGAATATGAGATCTTGTTGTCTTGGAAGACGCGACTACAATGCTGATCTGGATATGGATGTCGGACAAGAAGACGTAGTATCCTGCCTTTAGCCCCTTGATCGAGAGCAGGCCATTCTCATAGTGAATATTCTTGGTGTAATCATCCAAGAAAGTTCTATCAGCAAAAAAAATACAAAAAAAAACAAAGTGTTAAGAAGGTAGACAGAGAACTAATTACTCATGCTTCACACAATTCATTAATAACTAAGGGTGACTTACAGGTTACTCAAAAGGTTGTCGCCTTTTTCAGTTGTCGAAAACAAGGCAATCTTACGGATGGTGTCAACATCGCCGTTCGCAATGGGGATAGAAACAACCTCGCCCTCAATGCCATGGATAGTCGAAGGGTACACATGCTGATCCTGTTCTGTAATGTTCCACTTCATCGTGGTCGTGTTGCAGGTCAAATAGTCAATATCCTGCAAGTGACCCAAAAACAGCTGTCCACTGTTGTCAGTCCGCAGGTAGACCTTGATGTTCTCAGTCCAGATCGGGTGAGAAATGTCAAACTCGAGGGGGATGTTGGCCCGCCGTTCGCCGTTCTTTCCAAGTGCCAAGACTCTGTAGCCATCGGTGTTCTTTCTGAGGACTGTCAAGAGTTCACCAGGGATCCTCACGTTGTCCCAATTGCCTTTGATCTCAAAGTTGACCGACTCGTCCGAACTGGGGCTATTGTTGGACAAATATCAGCGCGTGTTTGTTCTGAGGTTAGTATCCTTCATAAAAACTGCGTTATACATCTTGTGCAGAATATGCAGCCGCGTCTAACGCACCTTTCAAAAGTGAACTGCTTTATGACAGCAAGATCCTGGAATTCACCAGAACAAATGACTTTGATCTTGGCCGAGAGGGTGATAGACAAGCTCTCAAGGTTCTCAGGAACATGGAAGGTGTACTCGGACCAGTCAACGTCGTGAATCTTGAAATCAGGAACGGTTGTCTTGGAAGAGATAATGTTCGTATCCACATAGTCGATCGTAAGTTCAACCTGCTCCAGCAAGTTGACTGGGACATTCACGACCCCGTCGATCTGAACCGTAGGTTTCAGAACAATCTAACGAGTTAAAGGCGAAGTTGTTATGATGATTAATCTCCGTTTGTTACAACACTGAAGCTAGAGAACATTCGCAAATCGCTGATGTGTTACCTTGGAGGTGGCTCCAGCAACCAAGGACTCGTGGTCAATATGACAAGCCAGCTTGAGGTCATAGTGCTCGATGCGGTGAGTGAAAGGACGGCGAGTTGCAAAGCCGTCGTGGATAAGGTAGAGTCTAGAGTCTGAAGCAGAGGAGGCTTTCCTGTATGGGACAATGATATCTCCATCGCCATTTGGCTAGTGGAAGGATAAACAGCAAATAAATGAACAACCAAGGATGTGAGTACCACAACAGGAACAACACTACAATGAGGATAAACAAAATTAACGCGACAAAACCGAACCGAAGAGGTTGCTTACCCTGTAGTAGTGACCGTTGATCCAGACGCTGCATTTGTCGGTCAGCTTTTGCTGGTTCTCGTCGATGATGGTGAGGACATGTCCCGCAACACTCTGGCGTTCAATAAAGTCCAGATATCCCTGTCAATGCAAATCGTTCAATATTTTTGATACGCGGTCAGTGGTCCAGTTCTGAAACATATTAATTTCCATGATGATGTGGTGCCCACTTCCCCAGACTCAGTAATAGAAAAATTGACTCCGCCCAAGTAACACTGGCGCCAAATGTCTGCTTTTGAACAAAAATAGATCCCTCGACCATGTCATGTCATCTTACCTTGGTGAAGTAAGCAGAGCTGCTTTCGCCATTGCTAATCACATCCATCACAAACGCGCCTCGCTTGTTGGCCAGCTCTGGCAGCTCAATCATGATCTCATGCGACTCCAAGGCTGGGAACTGCTGAACAAGCGTGTGTTCCCAGTTGGGCGTCAATCCGTCCAGGTTCAACTTCTCGCCAATGAATCCACTCTCGTGTTGCTGGAGGTAATCAAACGTCTTGACCTCAAAGACGCGCACAAGGATCTTGGGTGCATTCTTGGTACGGAGTTTGAAGACCACCGCATCTGAGGGCAGGAACCGGCTTGGGTTGTTTTGAGCAAACTTGAGGATCGTCTGCTTGGTCAACGAGGACAAGTTCTCGTGCTTGGACAGCATGTTGGACCTATATAACATAATCAAACGTAAATAATTAGTATGTGCATGCACGCCAATTTTCTCACGGCCGGATCGGATCGCGGAATAAACTATGGGAGCAAAAAAACAAACATAGTTCACAAAGCGTTATACGTACCACTTTGCAAGGTCCTTGTCGCCCGAAGTGAGCATGATGCGTGCTAACAGTGGGTTCAAAAAGTCGTTAACTTCATAATAGGGCTCAAACTCGGCCGCTGACTTGGCCTCACGGATAAAGTGAGACAGGTACTCTTCCTCCACTTCATCATGGCGCTCTGCCTTCGCGGCAGGGACCCTCTATTGCATTGAGATTCGTGCAAAAAGGTAGGATGATAAGTATATGTTACATCCACAGCAGCGTCAGACGGAAAATGCGTATGTATGAAGGTGTGAACTTACAGTAGACCAGGATGAAAGTGTCCAATACGGAGCGTCTGACTCTGGTTGCTGGAACACGGAAATCTTGTCATTAGCCTTCTTCTTGGGTTGCGAGTTGCCACGAGAGAGAACGACGTATCTATATTGAAGACATCATCACGCCATGTTGTTAGTCAAAGGGTGTTTGATATCACATACAGTAACGCTTCACAAAATCGAAATTTTGCTCAATTGTCCATTGCATACCTCAGGAACTTTGCCTTGTCCAGGGTGCCCTTCTTCAAGTCGTGCGTCAAACTCAAAAGGTACACGGAAACCTTATACCGCTCAAACTTTGGCGACAGACCATCGACAAACACCACCATCCTGTCCAACCACTCCTTGTAAGCAGCGTCCTTGTCGGCCGCAAAAGGTTCTGGCACGATCCTGTTTTCAAGCAACCCAACAAATCCTTCATTGTCCATTAGCGACGGATCCTCCTTCTTGAGCCACTCCAGCTGTGCACGGGTCAATTGAGAGATCTGGAGAAGGTTGTCCGAGAAATCAACCTTTTGTTCCTTATACAGTCGGAGTAAAGTCTTGACGACAAAGAGGTCGATTCTGGTCGAGTCTGCTTGGCCAATGATCTCTAGACTCGAGGGTGAAAACTGTCGAGCAAAAGATTGGAAGAGGTTGAAGAGCTCATCCGGATCAAGTCCATCGACGATCGACTCGAGCTTGGGCTGGGCGAGGAGATGTGGCCAAGAGTCGCGAGGGATCGAAATGCTGTATATGTTCGACTGAATCTCCTCCAACAGTTTCTCGGTCATGGTCTCTGTGCTGACCAAGGCCGGGTCCAATGCCGTCGGCAAGTTCTCGACCCCGCGCGACTCCGAATCAGCTTCTGTCTCGTCGTCATCATCGGTCGTATTGCCATCACCACCGCCAGTTGCCTCGACGCCTTGGATGGCTTGAAGAATAGCAGGATCGAGGTTAAGTCGCTTGAGGAGGGGATCAGGCTTGACAGGGTAGGCGAGGAAGGCCAATTGGGTCTTCAGTTGCTCGACAGCTCTCGAGTCCAGGACAACGTTAGAGTTTTCTGCCGCGTTGAGGAGTGCCTGTGCTTCCTCGATCGCCTTGGCAGTCACCGGTACCTCGCCGGTCTGCAGTTGCTGGGAGAGATATCGGAGACGGTACACGTAGTACTCTTCTGTGTTGGGCGTGAGGTCCTTGACCAGCTGTGGACGCGAGGCTGGGTTCAGGGCGAAGTCCTCCTGCAAGCTCAGAGTCGTCATGGTGGTCCGAGGGTTATGTATGGGTGTTAACTGTAAGGAGGTAGCGGGAGGTAATGGGACGGTGAGAAAAATCAAAAGGCAACTCGTCCAATAGTGTGGGAAACGAAAAGGCAGGGGAGATTGTTCGATAACTTTTGAGGGGAGGCAGGCGGTTGAGATTTTGAACGTGGCTATGAAAGCGGAAAGAAACGAGGGAGGAGGAGGAGGAGGAGGATGAGAGAAATAGAAAAGAAAAGTGAAAGTGAAGGGCACTCTCGCACTTTATATTCGCGAGGAGGACTTGGAGTGACGTCGTTTTTACTCGCTTTGCTCTACACCATTAATGGGCTGGAGGCGCTGCGGCAAAGTGAACGTAAAGTTCACACCCTTTTCAACGTGCCAAAGCCATGTCTCACAAAGAACACACAACCATGCTGCCATATGCCATTTGTTTTTTTTTTTTTTTTTTTTTTTTTTTTTTTTTTTTT